>JAHBCN010022800.1:0-13004 GCA_019359885.1 Listronotus oregonensis
GTTTTTTAAATTAATTTTTTCAAGTTTGATGCTAATAAAAAATTTAAAATATTTCAACAGAACGCCAAAAAATTTTTTTCCCATTTGAAGGCGCGGAAGGGGTGTCCAGGGGGGAAACCAGCACTTCCAGAAAAAAGCCCTTTGGATTTGAAGTCCAACGTTTTTTTAGGGCTTTTTTGGGGGCAATCCTTTTCCGGGGGGAACCCCAAACCCCCAGTGCCCCGAAACCTGGGCCGAACGTCTCTTGGTTTTTCCCCGTCACGACCGCTAAAAAAATCAAAAATCGTTAGGGGGTTTTTCTTGGGATTAATCAAATTTACCCCAAAACGTACCTCCTTTCCCCGGTGTTCAGGTGTCTTTTTTGACGTATTTGGATTAAACCCCAAAAAACCCCCTACAATAATTTTGGGCTTTTTTTGGGGATTTGTCAGGAAAATTCTGGGGGGAGCGTCACCCGGGTTTGCCCCAAAGTGCCCGGGGGGTGTTCGCCCATGCCACGCCCAAAAAACCCCGGGCGCCAATTTCTCTTCTTCCCCGTGTAATTTTGGGGGGTCCCAGGGGAATGACGTTCAGGGCCAGGTTACGGTGCACCGGGTGTTCGGGGGTCTTTTCCGCCTAAAATTTTGGATTCGGGCCCCCAAAAAAAACCCCCTTTAGCGGGGTTCGTTTTTTTCATGGTGTGGGGAAAACCCTTGAAGATAAGGTCCGCGTCCAGGTTCTGGTACCGGGTTTCCGTTGGGTTTTCTTCTTTCCTGGGGAATTTTGGAAGCCCCCGGGGGAAACGTTCATCCTTTCCCCAGGCTCAGGTCGGCTGTAAATTTAAATTTTGCTAATAATCTGATCAGTGACCTCAAAACCTCTAGAACCTGATTTGAGCCAGTTCTGACTTATTTTAAAAGATTAAATCTTCAAAGCCGTCTTAAACAAATGCATTTTTAAATTCATTTTTGGTTAAGCAATGCAATTTGTGGTTTGTATAATCAAAAGAGGGGATCCTCTTTCTGCGAAAAATTCCAACTTTTTTGGGCCCTTTTTAGTGCTTTTTCCTCGACTATTATGTTAACCCGCAACAAACTTTTGGGTAAATTTAGGTTTGGTTGATCTATCCGTAACCTTTTAATCCCAAAGTAACTTTTTTTTTGGGAACTTTGCCAAAAAATACCAAAGTTTTTAAAACTAAAGTTTATATTTTAAGTCCTGTTTTCTAAATAAAGGGTCGAAAACTACCCCAAAGAAATACAACAAAGGGAGTTTAAGTATAAATATTTTTCCAAAAAATTTAAAAAAATAAAATTCCAAAAAATTTGGGGAAATGTGAACAGGGTTTTTTTCCCTTTTTGCCCGTCATCCCAAAAAAAAATAAATAAAATTTTAACAAATAATTTAGTAATAGCCTAAAAAGTATTTGACCAGCCTGGATTTTTTAATCATGGACCCAAAAAATTTAAAAAATCATCAGATGTCAAATTCACTAATTATACAGATTTAAAAAAAATTTTTTTTCCCTTTTAAAAGTATTTTACTTTTGAATATTAAAAAAAATTAAAAAAAAACTTTCAAAAATTTCAACATTGTTTTTTTTCATTAAAAACTTATTCAACATTTACTCTGCGATAATATTAAAAAGGGTTTACTGCAAATTGCCACATTTAATTCCTTTAAATTTTATAGAAAAATATATAAAATATTGTTTTTAATTTAAAAAAACAAAGTTGAATATTTAAAAAAAAAAATATCTTTTCTTTTTAATAATTTGCAATATTTTAAATGTAAAGGTAAATTCCCAAAAAAAAAAAATTTTTGGGTAAACCTCGTCTACGACTGGGAAATTTTTAAAATCTAATATTTCGTTTGGGTTTTGGACCAAAAAAACCCTTTAAAAAATAATTTTTTTTCCAATTGGGGCCCCGAAAAAAAACTTCTTTGCACAGGGAAACTCTTTGCGCACGCATTTTCTTTTTGTTTTTTCCGTATATATGGTCTTTTTTAATGTTTTAAAAACTTTTGGATGAAATAAAAAAAAAAAAAGGGTTTTAAATTTTTTTATTCTCTTTATTGAATTTTAGATACTTTTGGGCTTAGTAAATACCCCATATTAATTTTCTTTTTTAAATATTTTAATTTTTTTCCATGCACCTGTTTTTTCATAGACACCAGGGCTAAAAAATAAAAAATCAAAGCTCTATCTTGTTTTGCAACCAAAGTAAAAACATTTTCTAATGTCACAGAGCATAAAGAAAATTCAAAAATTTTTAAAATAAGTTTCTAAGAATGGAGAAAAATGGCTCCTGCCATTAAAATAAAAAGAAAAGTACAGAAACAGTAAAATTCTTTTAAAAAATTTGGTGTGAAAAAAAAAGGCTTAGAATTTTAAAAGAGAAGGTTTTTTTTACCCTTTTTCTCAAATTAAAAATTTAGTTAAATACTTTTGGTCAAAATAATCCATGCAAAAGTGTTTTAAAGATCAAAAAAAATGTGGATATCGGCAAGTTTTATAAGTTAGCGGCATTTTTTAAAGAAACAAAATGTGGCTTTCCCCAAAAATTAAGGATTATTTAAAAAGAAAAAAAAATCTACTTTTATTAATGAAGCCCCCTAATGAAATATATCTTTAGAAAAAATTGCGACCATTTTCGGTTTTCCCTGGCGCCTGGGGAGAAAAAATCGAAAAAAATGAAAACATCCGACATCGGGACAAAACCCTTTTTGTTGTAAAGATTCCGGGCCCCCAAAAAAACTATACCTCCTCTTTCGTCCTGTCAAAAAAGAGACCCAAAAACGGAAAGTTTGCTTATGGGAAGTATACAGCATTACCCCAAGAAAACCCACATAAAGGGGTTTTTCCTTATTTTCCCCAAAAAGGGGGGGTTTGTACCAACAAGGGGTTTGGGATCATTACTTTTGGAAAGGGTCCCTTTTGAGATAGCAGCTTTTTTAAAGTTGCCAAAATCCAGGCTATATACCGGCCAAAACTTCCCGCCACCCTAAAACTTACTTGAAAATTTCCCGGGGAAAAGGGACTCATAGAAAAAACCCAGTTGGGGGGTTTGGGAAATCGACAACGATGGCCGGGGATACGGTCAACAGGTAAAAAGGGGGTTGAAAAAAAAAATTAAACTGAAACAAGCCAAAAACTCTCAAGAAAATAAAATTCCTGTTCAAAGACGCTGTTCAATCAGCAAAAAATACAAATTTCGTCTTCATCGGGGGCAAGGGAACCATCATCCCTTTCTAAGAAATCATTTGAAATCGGCCATAAACCTTTAACTTTAAAATTTTTTTTCCCATTAATATTGTTAAAAATTAATTTAATATTTTTTTGTATAATAAATTAAAATAAAAATTTAATTACTTACTTTGGATTTTTATTTTTTACTGAAATTTTCCCGCTCGAAAAAGTTTCCCGCAATAAAAAAAGTATTTTTCCCCTAATACTTGCGCAAAGTGACTTTCCACTTATCAGAACTCCCCCGGGTTTGTCTTCTTTTTTGGCGTGTGGAAAATATTTTAATTAGGAAAATAACTTTTTTTCATAAACCAATAATACAAAATTACCCCATATCCCCAACTTACGTAAAATGCTTTTCCACAATAATTCTTTTAAATTCTCGTTTTACCTGCTACTGTTAGAAAGGTTGAAAAACTCAATAAATTTTGGGGTCCCCAATATAGGCCCGAATTTAAAAATTTCTTTTTATTGTTTTAACCTACTTTTGGTTATTAGGGGGGGTTTAAAAGGCAAATTGCAGGTGTTCAATATAAAGCAGAGTCTTTCACCCCTAGTTCATCAGTCGTTTGTAAAAGGTATTTTCGGGGTTGTTATTGGGGAAACCCCAAAAATACCCTTAACCCTTAAGATTGTATTAGGGTAATAAGGACCTGTCCCCTTTAAAAAAGGTTGGGTGCCTCCCCAATAGATAGTTGTCAGGCAACTTATTTATAGCTGGGTTTACCCGAGGGTTTCTTTTAAAATTTTTATTGCGGCCCAAAATCAACAAATTAAATTTTTGTGGAATTTCCCATTTTTTTGGCCCAAACCTCGTATACGAATTTTTAATTTTGACATCTAATGGTTCCCTTTTAAGGTTTTTGGACCACATAAAATTTTTATAAAAAATATATTTTTCTTAACTTAATAAAAAAAAGTTTTACATATACCGTAAACCGTAAAAAAAAACTGTTTAATGGCAGACCTGGTCTTTTTTATTTTTAAAAATTTTTTTTGGGTTCCCCCTTAATTTCTGCTAAAATTAGACGCGCAAAAAGGGGTCTGATTGTTTTTATCTTTAATAATAGTAATATTTTTTAAATTTTCCCAAATGGCAGACGTGTTAAAATTTAAAACTTTTTTTAAAAAATCAAATTTCGATACCTGCCCCACCTGATTACCAGAAGCACAGCCCCCTTTGGGGCCAAGTAAGTCCCCTTTTCATGTTTGGTAGGTATGGAGGACCCAATGTGTAAAAATCCAGGTCTGGTCCTGGTAAAAATACATACAGGTAGCCGGCCTCTGGTTTTTTAGGCTATTAAAATTTTTTATGCATTCAAACGAGATCTTTTTATGTTTTATTAACAAAGAAAATTTTTTCCCAACTTGAAAAAGAAATTTTTTTTTTGTATCTTCATTAAAAATGCATTTTAAAAAAATTATAACAGCCTTTTTACTCCTGGTTTTTCACGGTGTTAATATAATTAATTTTTTTTTTAAAATTTTACGATTTTAAAACCCTTTGTTTGTTATGTCTTTAAAACTCAAAAAATTTTAAAAAAATTTTAATTTTATAAAATTATACGTTGTTTGTTATGTCTTAAAACATACGTAAAAAAAGAAAATAAATTTTTTTATACGGGGTATTCGGGGGTTTAAAAAATCTTCCGGATATAAAAAAGACACGTTAAAAAAGACTCCCCGGTTTTATATTATTTTTTGTTATGGGCCCCCCTTTTTAAAAGATATTGGCCCCCCCAAAGAGCATAAAAAAAAATGTTTTTTTGGCATAATTTTTAAACCCCCGGGTATTTTTCCAATTTTCTTTTTTAAAGGTTTAAATACCAAATAAGACTTTTTAAATTTTACTATAAAAGGAAGGGGTGAAAACTCCAGCTGCAGAGACGGACTAGTTTGGGGCCCCTTTAACAAGGGGCTTTGCAAAAATTTTTTTATAATTTTTTTTGACTTTGCGAACTTTTCATTCATGTTGCTAACCCAAACCCCTTTTAAAAAAAACGTCATTTTTTTTCCCCATTTTGTTTGCCCCCCAAGTTCTGTCGGGTTGAATAAAAGGGAAAAAAAAAAATTTTCTCTTTCACCAACATAAAAATTTCAATAAAAAAAGTTTGTTTCCCTATTTAAAAAACTTCTAAGTTTGGTTAAACAGGGTCTTCGTGAAGTCTGAAAATCCGCAAAACTACATTTGATAGGAAAAAAGATGTATGTTTTTTTAAAAATACCCCAAAACCCATGATATAAAAAAGTAATTTTTTAAAACGGTTCGGTTAGCAATAAATGAAAAGTCCCCAATTTTTTTTAAAATAGAAAAAAGGTTTAAAAATTTTGTTGCCCGGTTCTTTTTCAATCCGGGCGAAAAAAAAAGGAGTCATAAAATTGTCCCCGGGTAGTCCGCCCCCGGTTTGGGAAAAATTCCCCAACGCTTTCCCTTTGAAAATTACATCCTTATTAAAATAATATTGGAATATCCCCTGGTGATTCAAAAATTATTCAAAAAAATTTGGGTTCCCATTGGAGCTTTTTGGGACCAAAATATCTCCGAGGAGGGGCCTATACAAAAAAAATTTAGGGAACTCTTAGCATTCTTTTAACGCTTTTTTGGACCCGGGAGTTTCCCACTTTTTTCTGGAACGCTGTATAGATATTACTTGTTTTAAATTTTTTGTAAAAAATAAAATTCAATAATTTGCGTTTCCCAAAGGGGATTTTTAAAACCCAAATTTAAATTAAAAAGCCCCTTGGAGCATAATTTACATAACCGGCTGTTTGTAGTTTTTGTCGCTAAAATTTCCCCAAAACAAAATTAAAGAAAAGAAAAAAAAAAACTTTTAAAATTTTACAGTTTGGGAAAAATTTCCAAAATGATTTTTGTAAATAAAAAAAGGGTTCTGCGTTTCATGTTTTGAAAAGTCGGATTATCATGCGGTTTGTTTCCGGGGTTTTCTGAGGATTTTAATAATAGTGCCCGGTAGTAGTTTTTTTTAAGGTTTATATATTTTTTTTTAAAGCTCTAAAAAGGGGTTGATTTTAAAAAGTTAAAATATTTCAAAATTGTATTCCAAAAAATAAAAAAAATCATTATTCAACTAAAACCAAACCAAATTCTACCCATCAAAGGGGTTTTAAATGTTATTTTATAAGTTTTGACAATTAGGGGTATTTTTTTCCCTTAAAAAATAAACAGCGCCCATCAGCATAATAAAATTTAAAAAGAGGGTAGGGGTGGGCCCAAATTCCCCAAATTTTTATACAAAAACGATGCTGGACAAAAAGAATTCGGTTTTTTTATTTTTGAGCTTTATTTCCTGGACTAAATTTCCCAATAATTAACTTTTTCCCGTATAAATTGCTTCTACCCGGGGTTATGTTTCCCAGTGATGGGTTTAAAAAAGAAAATATATTTTTCAAATGGCTTCCCCTTTTTTTTTATATTACCATTAATAACAATATTATACCAAAAACAAAACATTTTAAATATTTGGGTTTCCCAATTTGGAGGCAAAAAAATTAAAAAATACTTAAAACTGTTTTTTAAAAAAAAATTTTAAAAATCGTGCCTTTCAAAAAACATATTCTAAGAATAATTTTACTCCCTTTTTTGCATAAAAGAAGGGATAAAACAACCGGGAAAAAAAGTATTTTTTTATTCTTTGGGTTTTTTTAAATTTTTTAGGAATCGGGAAAGTTTCTATATCACCAACTGAATTTAAAATTCACTAAATTCTTTTCGATTGCCATTTTATAAATTTCTTATCGAATTTAAAGAAACTTGAAAAATTCTATGCTAATATCATATTTTTTCATGCATTTTTTCAAGCTCTTCTGACTTTCGGTCTCACCGGGGAAAAAACTAAAAATTTTTTTTTTAAATAAGACACCTTGTATATTTTTGGTTTTTTGGGTTTTTTAGTCAAACTTTTAAAAAAAACGAAAGCTATTTTGTCTAGGAATTTTTAAAAAATTTAAATTTTTTCCCATCCTTTTAAAAGCTCTCGGATAATATAAAAGCCCCTGTTGCCATGGGGGGGGCGGTGCCCCCTGGGCATTTATTTTCCGTATTGCCAAAATGGTTTTAAAAAAGATGGAATTGTTTTTTTCCCAAACCCGGGTAATTTTTTTAAAAAATGCTTTTTAAATACAAAAAAAAGTTCCCCTGACATTTCACGATAAAGTTAATATTTTTGGAAATGGCTTTTTACAGGTTTAAAAAAACCCAAATTTGGGTACTTTTTTTTAAGACGTAAAAATAATTTTATTTTTTTAAAAATTAGGGATGAAAAAGAATTTGTGCAAAAGTTTTGACTAATGTTTTGGACAAAAGGGCTAGAAGGATTTAGTGCCATTTTTAACAAAAAAAAATTTATTTTTTTTTCCGATTTTTAAAACGGTCTTTGGTTCAAATAGTTTTAAATTTTACTGTTTTTTTTCTTGGATGCTAGCTTGTCGGTTTTTAAGGGAAATTTATGCATTCAGTTATTCCCAATTATATCCCTATATTTTTGGCTATTTCAAATTTGTAATTTTAAATAATTAACTGCTCTGTTTAAAATAGTTTTAAATTTAAATTTTTGCATAAAAATTTTACAGTTTATTTTAAGAGTTTTTAGTAATGGTAAATTTTTTTTTTCGTATAAGTAAAACTATTAAACCAAAATTTTAAACAGTCCTCAAGGTTGGTTTTTAAATTTTTTTAATTAAGTTTTTTTTTTTATTAGTTATTTTTGTAGGTAATCAAAAATTTTTAACTTAAACGAAATGTCAACCAATTAAAATTTTTTTCTTCTGGAATTGTTTTTTAAATTGATTGTTTAAACACAATCTGGTCATCCCTTATATTTTTTTGCCCAATTTTTAAAAAAAGGAAAAATTTTTTATATGTTTTTTTTTTTTTTTGTTTTTTGTGCATTTTCCACCTTTTTTTAAAAAATATTAATCGGACCGTGCCATTCTTTATTTTTGGCTTACATTTACTTTAACTTAGGAAACAGTAAATATTTCCCTCAAAATCGGTTTTTTACTTTTATGAAAATGGATTAATTTAAAAAAAAGAGTTAACGACCCCAATTTTTAAAGGGGAATGGGTCCGGGGGTCAAAAAAAAATATCTTAAAACCCTTTCTTAAACTCCCAATGCATATAATAAAAATTTTCAACAAAAAGTTTAACAACTTACTACAAAATTTTACCTATTGCACAAAAAAAATTCCCGTTTTTACTTAAAAATAAAAAAAACGAAATAAAACGGTGCCCAATTAAAAAAATTAAATTGACTTAAAAAAATGAAATAATATTTTTATAAAAATACACTGAATTAACCAACAAAAAAAGGAAAATTTAAAAATGAGGAGCATATTTGAGGCCTATTTTTTTGGGGTTACTGCTAACACTTAAAAAAAAATACCCGAAGTAAAAACCAAAAGGGTTTTTAAGTAAAAAAAATTTTTCTCCACTCATGTTCTTTTTTGTTTTGGGTTAGGTTTGAATTTAATGAAATTGTTGGCACCGACCTCAAAAAAAGTTGTATCCCCTTTAAAATTCTGTTTTGAAACTCCTTTTTTTTTCATATTTGCAGGTTAATTTAGTATATATTTATAAAAAATATTATTTTATATTTTCCAGTTAATTTTTTTAGTCGATTATTTTTTTTTTATTGGTTAAATAAATAAAGAAATAATCGGTGGAATAAATCATGTTCAAAAATATAACCAAAAATTAAATTATTTAAAATTCAGTTCAATTCAATTTTTTTTAATATCTTTTAATATGGGTTTAAAATAAATTTAAAAGGGCAAATTTAAAACAAAAAATTAATCAATATAAATTTACATTAAACTAAAAATTAATAAATTTTTTCAAAACATAATTGAAAAAAAACATTTTAAAATTTCCCATCGTTCCCGGGTGAAAAAAAAAAAATTTATTCGAGGGCAAAAGGGAAAAAAAGGGGTTTTTTGGGTTTTCTTTAAAACGGTAAATTTTTTCGTAAAAAAACTTTTCAAAAATAGTCCCTTTTAAAAATTTTCCATAAAAAAAAAAAACAATAATTTTTTTTTTAAAAGTCCCGATCCTGGGAAAAAACGATTAAAAAATTGGAAGGGGTTTTGTATGCACACGGTCCCCCCCTCTGGGGTGAACTTAGGACGTTTTCTAACTTTGGGTTTTCCCCCAGAAACCCATTTCACAGGTTCTGTTGTAATTTTTTTTTAATTAAATTTTTTGCATTAAAATATTCCAAGGGGTTTTGGTTGGTTGGGAAAGGGTTTTTAAAGCGATGGAAATTAAAAAACCAAATGGAAAAAAATTTTTCGTCCCAATCCCCTAATCTTCAATTACTTCTTCTTGTTATTCTTCTTCCGGGTTTTTTTTTCTCTTTCTTAATCTTTTTTTTCTTCTTCATCCTGGTGTAAATTTAAAAGGATGTATTGCTTCCCTTCTCCGTATCAAAAAAGTCTCTGCTGTTGGTGATTCAACATTAGAACCGACCCCTTGTTTGGGTTCCCAATGTATTTTTTTTAAATTTTTTAAACCCCAAACTTTTGGGGCAAGCCACAATTAACGGGAATATACCCCAAAAAGATATTGATGAGTAGCAAGGGTTAAAAAAAACCAAATAAAATTAACTTGTTTTTATTTTGGGTTCTTTAACAAAACATCCCTATCTTAAATTTTTCTAGCGTATAAATTAAAAGGGGCTGGGTTTTTTTTTCCCGATATTCTCATAAATCCCTACCTATGTATATTTAATATTTTTAAAAGTAAGTTAAACCACCAAAAAAAATATGTTTTTCTTTTTTACAGCTACAAAAATGTTTTACGTGACTAAGCCCCCAATGACCCCACCCTTTTTCGTTATATCCCCCCAGGAATGGCAAAAAAATTTTTCTCCTTTTTTTTACAATTTTCGGGCTCAATTTTTTTAATTTTTTTTGATAAAAATCACCTTCTTAGAAAAAACGCGAAAAACCTTTTTCTTTTTTTTTAAAAAAAATTTTTTTCCCCTCCCCGGGGAAAGATGAAATTTTAAAAAGTCATTTTTCTTTATTTAAACAAATTTTTTACTTTTAACAAAAGTTTAATTTTTTCCAAATTTCAAGATTGACCGGGTATTTAAAATTTTTTGTGTGTTAAAATTTTTTGCTTTTTTTAAATTTTCTTTAAAAACAAACTATACCTTCCCTTTAAAGCCCCCATATAGGCTTAAAGCCTAACAATTTTTAACGGGGGTAAAAGCGGGCTCCCACCTCCGCCCCCCTCGTTTTTCAACCCAAAAAAACCTAACATTTTGTGCAGTGTGCTTTATCAGCATTATGGGTTTATTTAAATTTTATTACGGTTTTTATGTCTGAAATTCATAAAATCCCTGAAAAAAAATTTTTATAAATTTTATATATATATATATATATATATATATATATATATATATATATATATATATATATATATATATATATATATATATATATATATATATATATATATATATTTATATATATATATATAAAAAATTTTATATTTTTTTATTTTTTATAAAAAAAAATAAAAGGAGGAAATCCCTTCCGGGAAAAATTTTTTTAAAAAAAAATAAAATAAATTTTTGGGGAAAGATCCAAAAAAAATTTTTTAAACGTTATATTTAAAAAAAATTTATTTTTTAATTATTTTAATTTTAAAAAAATATATTAAATATTAATAAATTTATTTTTTAAATAAAAAATTAAAAATAAAATAAAATAAAAATTAATAAATAAAAAAAATAATTAAAACAAGTTAAAAAAATAACCTTTAAGATGAATAGACAAATAACAGATTTAAAAACAATTTTAAGAGGGCCATTTGGTCAAGCTTTAATACCCCACGGTGGTTTTAGTTTTAAAATTAGAATCTAAGGTTAGGGTATTTCAGAAAGGAAATGGACCTTTATTGAACAACTTTCCATATCTGAAATTTCTCTCCCCATTGTTCAATCTTAAAGGCCCCGGGTATGACCCAAAATTCTATTAAAAATTTTATTTTAAATTTTTTTTTACAAAGGGGCAAAAGTGTTTTGTTTATCTGTTTGTTTTTTTTTGTTTATTTTCATTTTTTAATTTTTTTTAAAACCATCATAATGTTCAACTCAACTAAGTTTAAATTTTATTTAAACCTTAATAATCTTTTTTTGTCCCATATGGGAATAAATATTTCCCAAAACTTTGGGAAAAAACTTAAAAAAATATTTATCATTTGCTGCATTCAAAAAATTTGTTTTTTAACTAGTTAGCAACACTACCCTCTCTGTTTTATATATATATATATATATATATATATATATATATATATATATATATATATATATATATATATATATATATAAAAGGTATATTAAAACAGTTTTTAATTTATTTTATTTTTAATCACCTTAAAGAATGAAAAAATTATTTTATACTTTTTGAATCATTTTTAAAATGGGACAAAATTTTTAACTTTTTTAATGGACAACTTTTTTAGTTATCCATTTGCTTTACTGAATTATTAGGAAAAAAAATTTTCCCTCCCAAAAAAAAAAAAATTTTTTCAAAGTAAACTACAAAGAAAAGTAAAAAAAATTAAAATTCACTAGTTCCATTAGAAAAAAAACTCAAGTTTTTTGCAACGGATGCGTGACTAACATGAAAATACTTTTAAAAAAAGGGCTGGGTTTAAAACTTTGATTTTCCCAAAAATTAGGGGAAAGAAAGATTCTGTCTAATATTATTTCCAAAGGGAAAAAATTTTTTTTAGTTTTAAAATTTTTTATTAATGCCTTTTAAAAAAATCATCAAAAATCTTTTCTTATATAAAAATTTAAAAGACTTGTTTTCCGATTAAATAAAAAAACTAATTTTCTCGTTCCCTTTAAATATTGGTAAAAAAAGTGTGGTAATTAATTTTCCCAAAACTCTCCTTAACGTTTTCGGCCAATTTTAAACAATTAAATTAGAAATGTGGCCAAAAATTTTAAAAAAAAAACTTAAAAAAATTTTTACAAAAAAAAAAGAACAATAAAAGGAATTTAATTTTATTAAAAACCCTCTCGTTTTGTTTTCTTAAAAATGTTAGACAATGTTAAAGGGTTTTTAAAATCAATAAAATCTTGGACTTTTATTGTCTTTTTTGTCAATTTAAACAATGTTTCGGGTTTGTTATTATCTCCCAAACCCTTTTAAAACCAACTAAAAATTTTAAAAACTTCCCACTTGCTAAATACAGGTTTTTTTAAAATTTTTACAGCTTATTTAAATTTTAATATCTTTCAGTGGGTTAATTTTTTCTTCCGGGCCCTTGTATGCGCTGTTGTTTTGACCCCAAAAATGTTCGGCAATCCCCCGACTTCGACGTTTTTTCCTGTTCCCTATGTTTTTTTTGTTCTTTAACTCTAAAATTTCCCGTGGTCTTTCCGTGAAAAAAGTGGGCTAACAAAAAAAAACAGGTTCCTTTTCCTCCCTTCCCCCCATGACCATGTAATAAATAAAAAATCCCCCAAAGGGGAAAAAAGTAATATAACTAGGGATTTTAGCAGAATGGATATAGCGAGAGACTGGAAACCAAATTAAAAAAAAAATCAAAATAAGACAAAAAAATTTAACTTGAACGAGACTCCCCATTAAAAAATTTTTGAACAAAATTTTAAAATATTAAATAAACTTTAAAAAAAAGATTCAGAATCATAAATAAAATATTATATTAAAACGGCATTTTTAAAAATTTTAAAAGAAATAAGAGGGATTTTTTACTAATACAAGACAACGTAACAATGT
>JAHBCN010022801.1:0-13030 GCA_019359885.1 Listronotus oregonensis
AAAAATTTTAAATTTGGGAAATTATTCTGCACCTGGGCGGAATCCTGGGACGGCCCTGGAAATGGAAGGTAAAATGGTTATTGTGCTATTACCAACCTTTAATGCTCGAACAATATATGGTGGTTTCCCAAAATTTGTTGTTTCTTGACCCAATAAAATTTATTTACAACCTCAGTGGAAAACCCAGTTAAAGGTTGCCTTACAATATCTATTGTGTAGGCAGCCTTTTGAAAGGGACAGGTCCTGATTACCTAGTAATATTAATAGTTTGGGTTAGCCAATTAGGATGCTCAATACGAAAATCCTTGAAAACTCCAAACGACTGATGAACTAAGACAAAAGACCTGCTTTATATTCAACCCGCAATTTGCCCAAGCCTACATAATATACCAAAAAGTAGGTAAAGGGTGTCTCAACAAACCCGGTTTGAATTTGCCCATTTTGTTTGCGCAGTAATTCAATGTTTATTTTTGACAGTTCTCATGTACATACCACGCGATTAAAAGTTATGGAGCACTATTCAAACGAACAACGTTTAATTATTGTGAAAAACCATTCAAAAAGGGGAAAGTTTCGTGAAAACAGTTAGATTCCAAATGAGTCGAAGTTCGCCGCTTAATTAAAAAATTTGAGACGAAATTTACATTGATGGATAAGAAGACTCCTGTTCGCCGCCGTCCTTGTCGATCCATCAAAAACATAGCCGCAGTGAGGGAAAGTGTGGCAGAGAATCCAGGCACTTCCATTCGGCACGTGGTCAAAATTGAACATTACCAGGCCCACCCTGCAACGAATTTTAACAAAAGATCTGCATCTGCATGCGTACAAGATTCAACTGACGGGAACTTGAAGGGACCATCGCAGCGCCGTGGATTCGTTGATTGGGTTTGGAGCACCAACAAATTAATGTGGATTTTTCGAAGAAAATAATTTTTTTCGATGAGGCACACGGAAAAAAGAATATACTAAATTTAAGCATAATAATATTAGTTTAAGGTTATCTTAGCTTTGTATATCCCCAAACTATATTGTTTTAATTTGAGAATTTAAAATCTTCATTTAAATTTATTTAAATTAAATATACACATCGTTATTTGTAACATATGAAAGATTTATTTTTATGCATGCAATTGAATCAAATTGTTACATAAAGTTTAGAATGAAGATATCAGTAGCTCACATAAGTCGAAATTTCTTTGAAATAAATAAATGATTTCGTTATATTAAGATTCTACCAATCTTAAAAAGTTAATTCGGAAATGTTAGTATGTTTAAAATAAAACACAACTTCTCAAACAAAATTACGCCCTATTTAAAATAAAATATCGTACTTTAAATCTATATTTCTAAGAATATGATATACTCAAATTAAATATTTAAATTTTGGTTTTATTATGGCAATTTTTGGTATAAATAGGTTTTGTTTTATTTAATGATATTGTAATATTAAAATGAAAATATTAACTATTTAATTTAATAATTTTAGGATGTTCGGTTTAATATTGACATTTTTAGAACTAAAATATGTAGGGTGTAAAAATTAGTGTATCCATGGGGAACTAGGAAACCATAAATGAAGTCGGTTAAATTAAGGCGTTATTTTTAAAAAATGCCGTTTAAAATGTTCGATTTCCGAATAGTTCCAAAGATATACGGGAAAAACCAAAATTTTGAAAAATGTATTTTATTTTTTCTAACCCTTTATTAACCGATTTTAAAATTAATAACACATTCACATTTTTTTCGCTAAATAATTTTTTTGATTTCCATTCAACGTTTCGTTTTCTGATGACCATCATAAATTTTTGTGAGCCATAGGATCTTTTTCACTCTCATTACTTCTTGCTAAGTACCGAACCACAAATCTGATATGTAAGTGTGATACATCGTTGAATAGGTCATTCAATAAGAAGCTCAAAACTAAAAAAAAAACCAATATGGCGTCCACAAGAAAAAATAAAATTGATGATGGTCGTCATAAATTAAACGTTGAATGGCAAATTCAAAAACACTAATATTTAGCGGAAATAAAGTGGCTATGTAAATGTGTTATTAATTTTAAAATCGGATAATAAATAAGGTTAGAAAAAGATCAATTTTTGAAAATTTTTTTTTTTCGTATATCTCTGGAACTATTCGGAAAAATTACACATTTTAAACGGCATTTTGTAGGGCAAGTAAATGCGCAACTTTACCTTAATTTAACCAACCTCGTATCTCTTACGGTTTTAAGATCCCCATGCATACACTCGAATTTGTTACACTCTGTATAATACATTTAAAGAGAAGCTGCTGCACCAATAACTGAACACATTCTTTTAACGTGACCGGATTTTTTCCGTATTCAGTCAATTTTAGTAAAATAATGTTGTATATGACCTCAACACTGTTGACCTAAACAACGTTACTTTCATTAAAATTGGAAATACGAAAAATATACGGTTACTTTTTTAAAAATGATAAAAATCCATTTTTACGTTTAGCTAACATTAATATAGGTATACAATTTTTTTTAAGTTTTTTCGCTGTGTTAAAAAAGTCCATTATAATTATAACAGGTTTCGCTGACAACTACAAAAAAACAACAGGTAAAAAATCTTAACGTTTATTAAAAAAATATCTTGCTGAAGCTTTTTAAAAATCTTTTAAATAACAAAATATAATTTTCATTATAGAAGAATTAACTTTAAGTTCTACTTTCTTGGAAAAAAACAGTCTTGTTCTCAACTTCGTAACGAAATAAAAATCAGTTCAGCTATTTTTCTTTGAACAGTCATTCGAGGCCCAACCAACGGGATTAGTTTTTTAAGAAGGCCTTCGAACAACTCTGGCAACTGGTCTTCCTCTGACATTTTCTAAAAAAATAAAATAAACATTCGAAATGCTAAAATTAAAATATCAAGCAACACATTTTTCTGTAATAAGTAAATAGGTGGGTATATCAGATTTCTATACCAACATACATATACATAAAAATAAAATATAAATAAAATGCATGTTAAAATTTAATTTAAAAGTAAATTAACTCCTATACATACATACAGGGGCGACAAAACTACAAGTACAAAGTGTTTTAAATATAATAAATTCAAAACTGTTTCTCAAATCGTATACTAGGTTTTACTAGATACTCCTAAACATTTAACTAAAAAGGTAAAGATACTCAGGCTTATACAATATATAGAAAGCAAGATACATAATATGTATTACTATTATACATTTTATTTGTAAGAATTTTTTTCAAACAGGTGCAGTTTGGGGTCCTATAGGCTACAGGGAGTCAAAGTTTTAAAATAATATACTTAACTAAAAGCAGTTTGCTTAGAATAGCTTTAGTCAATTTCATTTACCCATATTCCTACCTGGCAAGTTTTAAAAATGTAACGCACGCCAATGCCTTTCAATTCCATTTAAGATTTTTTTAATAGTTAAATAAGAAATTTTTATTTTAAAAATAATGCCTAAAAATATACAATTTATTAGACATGTAGGTAAGTATATGTATATATTGTTTGTTAGGTATACTGAATTTTATCACACTCTGTACTCATATTCTGTAGCCTGTAACAATATTAATGGTTTATACAATGTACTTAGTAGTGTTTTTAATCAGTTAATATCTAACATTTTATATAAACATGTTTAGTTACGAAACAAAAGCGTATGCTCCTATAGGTAAGTTTATTTAAATAAAAATGCCTGTTTTGGTGACAATTGAGATCTATCGACCCTTGGTTTTTTGGACAACAGTTTTATAAAACAATGGTGTAAAGACTTACCTAGGCTTGGATAACACTATCCACATCCCCACTGTTGTAAAATGTCTTCAACTCCCATTATTTAATCGTACAAACACCCAAAACAAAAACACGTACAACGAGTCTAGAACAGTCCAATTAAATTTCGCTATACCCTTCACCTTGATCTATAATCACAAGAATGACCGGGCAAACCAAGCACCGCCAGTTTCCGGTGCCAATCGGGGTACATCGTAGGTGGACTTTCTAGAAATGAAAATTTCCGAATTTCAAAAAATTTTATATTTAGATTATATTGCAAATATATTCTCAAATAGCAATCCAAATGTTTCAAATTGAACATACAGGACGCATTCTTTAAATGATATGTCATTTTAATTGTAAATGACAGTTTTTATTTTAAAAGTAACTGAAATTCAAAGTAAAATTATATGTTATTTTAAATTGAGGAACATAGAAGTTCAAACCAAAATCATGAAAGTCTTAGCTTTAGACTGTATTTTTAAAGTGAAAATATATTCTGAGGATATGAAATAATTTTGTTAATCATTTTGAAATATTTCTTTTAAGGTGACTTTCTTCAAATAAGAATCGGTAATCTCAATTTTAAATAAATATAAACAAAAACATCTAAATACTCTATTTGATAATATGTTTTTTTCTGTGCACTTTTCAGCTAAACGGGTATGTGAATAAGCAGAACTGCAGAATTGGGTGCTGAAAATCCTCGTGTGATATTGGAAAAGCCAATGCATCCCCGCGAGTAACTGTTTGGTGCGCATTATGGGCTGGCGGAGTGATTGGTCCGTATTTCTTCGAAAATGCAGCTGGAAATGCGCTAACTGTTAATGATGTGCGGTATCGCGAAATGTTAACCGAGTGTTTGTGGCCTGAATTGGATCGAATTGATGTGGGTGATTTATTTTTTCAACAAGACGGTGCGACCTGCCACACAGCTCGCGAAACAATAGAGTTTCTGCGGACCAAGTTTCCAGACTGTGTCATTTCTCGGTTTGGCGATCAAAATTGGCCACCAAGATCATGCGATCTAACGCCGATGGACTACTTTCTTTGGGGTTACCTTAAAGAAAAGATGTATGTGAACAAGCCACAAACAATTAACGCCTAAAGGAAGAGATACGGCGCGTTATTTCTAAAATAGAGCCACAGGTATGCGAAAACATTATCCAGAATTATGAAAGAGAATGACCGTTTGCCAGAGGTCTCGTGGTGGCCATTTGCCGGATGTGGTATTTCATGTTTAATCGCAACTATTTCTCCAAGGTAAAATATAAATGTTTGCTTAATTCGAAAAAAATGTGTTTTTTTTTAATAATAAATCCGGCGCTCTTGTTGAGACACCCTTTGCAATATTAAATAAAGAAAATTTTAAGTCCGGATCTACATGCAGGTACCCAAAATTTAATGAATTTTACGACTAACAGTAGCAGGTAAACCGAGAAATCAACGCATTATTATGGAACGTACCAGACGGTTAAAAGTGAAAATGATATTTTTCAATTTTAAAAAGCAAAAATGTCATTGTTGTGTACATGGTTGTTAATGGAAATAATTATGCCCATCTTTTCTTTATGCTACAAATAAATACTAAATCCTATTTAATGTTTAAAGGAGATGACGCTGGCAACCTTATTGCTGAATTTACCTTAGATACAAAACTTCCTCCGCCATTAAAAGATTGTTCCATTGATCCACCCTCTGGTATTGCTTTTCAAACTGGATTTCAAGCACAGTGTATTTATTTTAAGGAAGACGTCACCTGCGAAATTTATTCTTTGAAAGATGGAAAAAGTAGGTATCAGTAGTATTACCAAAATAAAACCCAAGTCACTATACAAAACTAGTCAATAGTGTGGTCTTAAATTGTAGAAAAGTGTCAATTGGATCGTTCGAGTTTTCAATAAAAAATGAATAATAATTTTTGTTGTATAATTTTAGCATTTCTTGTTATGTGTGGATGCAATAAAATTAAAAATATAATTATTTAATTTCCAATGTACAACAAAAATTACCTAATTAAAATGTTATTAATATACCGCAAAAAAATCCTAAATAAAAATAATATGAAATAAGGAAAGCTCTTAGGTAACGTTTAAAAATTGTTATTTAAATCTGAAACTTGAGGAAAATTTCATGAACTTTATTATTTACATAAAGGGTGCGCTATCTTGTGACCAATTTTCGAACGCGCCACTATTTTCTGTAAATTCTGCTAAACAAATTGTAATATATATATATATATATATATATATATATATATATATATATATATATATATATATATATATATATATATATATATATATATATATATATATATATATATATATATATATATATATATATATATATATATATATATATATATATATATATATATATATAATGTTACAGACTTTAGTTAGTGTTTAGTTATTAGAAATATAAAAGGTTAGAATTATTTTATTTAGGTTAACAATTTATTTAAAATAGGTTACCTTAGTTTTTCCCTTTTCGACGGTCATTGCGGATTATCCTGAGGGCGCTGGAGACATCCTTTTTACACTTTTCTTACATCCTGTAGTAAAAGAATCCTTCCAGCTAATTCTAGACTTTTCCAGACTTTTCCATTCTTTTCCACTTCACTATAAAAAGCGCGAGGAAAATCCGCACGGGCCAGTTTTAGTTTTGATTCCGACGAGTTAAGAAGTTGACAGACAGTTAAAGGTTAAACAGTTGTCATTATTACGTTACGTTAAAGTGTTACCATAGAAACGTTTGTAAACCAGATATCCAATAAAAAGGTGTAAAACCAGGATCCGTGTTTTTATACGGGGTGTCACGGAACATTTGGTGTCAGAAGCGGAACGAGATCCCCAAAGAAGCCGAAGTTGATAAGAAGAGTTTTTGAATGCCAGTTGGGACAAGACAACAAACAGCAGTTATGGAAGAATTAAGTGCTCTAATAAAGCAAATGACGGAAGATCTAAAAGAAGAAATGAAGAGAAGTCAAGAAGAAATGAAGACCAGCCAAGAATCCATGAAAGAAGATCTAAAGAAGGAAATGAAGACCAGCCAAGAATCCATGAAAAAAGATCTAAAGAAGGAAATGAAGACCAGCCAAGAATCCATTAGAGAAGACCTAAAAACAGAAATGAAAAAAAGTCAAGATGAAATGAAAAGCCAAATTAGAATAAGTCAAGAAGAAACACGACAACAAATAGAGAAAATACAAAAAGACATTAAAAGAAGCCAAGCAGAGATGAAACAAGAGCTGAAAGAAAAGATGGTAAAGATCCGAGAAAACCTAAAAGGAGAATTTTATCAAAGCCAAGATGAGATGAGAAAACAAATGTTACTGGAGGTAAAACTTTCCAAAGAAGATGTTAAAGAGGAAATAGAAGAAATACAGCACACCGTACAGTCAGTTGAAAGTCATGTTCAGCAAGTTCAAGGCCAAATACAACAGGAAGTACAACAATTACAGCGACAAATTCAAAAGATAGCTAGTACAGGCGTCGTCTTAGAAAGTGGTACTGCAACGACTATTATGAAACCACCAACTTTTGATGGCAAGGTACCCTGGTTTACGTATCTCCGACAATTTGAAGCTGCTGCCAACGGTAATAAATGGAGTTCACAAGAGAAGGCACGTGCCCTAGTACTTGCTCTTCGAGGTGAAGCTATGGAGGTTTTAAGAAACGTTCCTGAGGAGAAGCAATGCGATTATGAAACCATTGTGATGTTCCTGGAAACGAGATATGGCGAAACGCACTTGCAGGAAGTTTATAGGCGCAGCTGCAAGGACGAGACAAAAGTACAATAAAAGCCTTCAGGAGTATGAAACTGATATTGTACGACTAATTAACCTGACATATCCAGCCTATCCAGAAGAAATTAAACAAGAGTTAGCAGTAGGTAGTTTTATTGAAGGCCTACGTGATCCGGATATGAACCAGGCGTTAAGAATGGCCAGACTTAAGAAAATATCTGAAGCTCTTGCCTACGCACTTCAATTTGAAACAGCTAAACAAACATCCAGAAGTCAGACAAGAGTTCGAAGAATAAACTTTGTACCAGAAGAAGGCAATTCTGACAACGATTTGACAAGAATTGTAAAAGAGTTACAAGAAATCATACGTAAAAAGCAAACAGACGGAGACAACAGTATGACTTTCCGACGAAGAAACGGAATCATTTGCTGGAAGTGTGGCAAAGAGGGGCATGTCCAAAGAAACTGTACTAGATCAAATGTCCCTTCAAGTAATCCGGAAAAACTCCCAGTAGCCAGCTTCAAGGGGCGAAAGCTGGCTAGGTGCTACCAAGCCCCATCAACAACAATAATAAAAGTATCCCGGCTGCAAAATAATGGTTCCAGCTTGGTAGTACCTGGAAATGTATGCGGTCGGGAATGTGAGATGGTAATAGATACTGGTTCCACATACCATCGTGAGGCCGAACATCGTAGCCCATTGCAAAATATTCCGCCCTGAGAAAAATTATATTTTGGAAACTGCCAACGGAGAAGTTATACCAATTAAAGGCATACATGAAGCACGAATAAGTCTGGGGACAACTAGTTTTATACACGTTGTGTTTGTTGCCGACATAATGGACGAAGTTATCCTTGGCCTTGACGTTATGGAACATCAGAAGTTTGTACTTGACCTTCCCCAACGAACACTGCGAACTAATAATGAAGAGATTGTAATGAGACTCCCACGAAACAATGAAGGATCAATTCGAGAAGTTGTACTTACAGAAGATGTCATACTACCCCCAAATTCAGAAGCCATTATCCAAGCAAGTTGTGGAGACTTAGAAGAAGGTGAAATCCTATTAGTTGAACCAATTGAAAATAGTCCACTATACGCTAAAGGAATTCTACCCGCAAGAACTCTGACGCAAAACAGAAGAAATACAGTATTTGTCAGAATGCTGAACCTGAAAGATTACCCTCAACAAGTCCAACAAGGTGACAAAATTGGTACCTGTCAACCTGCTAATATGATAGTTACCCATACCTTTACAACACCTGTTGAAGTTCCTTTAAGTAAACTACCTGATGCTCTGCAAGACTTGGTAATTTCTTCAAAAGCCCTATTAGATCCAGTGCAGGTTACTAAGTTGGAAGACCTTCTAAGAAGAAATCAAGACGTTTTCTCTCTCTCTGAGAAGGATTTGGGAAAAACCAGCATAGTTCAACATCGAATAAATACTGGTGATGCAGCGCCGATAAGGCAACCACCACGACGAATTCCTTTAGCCAAAAGAGACGAAGTTGACAAGTTAATTGAGAAATGCAAAACCAAGGCATTATAGAACCATCCCAGAGTCCATGGTCGTCTCCAGTAGTCCTGGTTAAGAAGAAAGATGGTTCTACCAGATTTTGTGTTGACTTAGAGATTAATGACGTCACGAAGAAGGACAGTTTTCCATTACCAAGAATAGACGATACTCTAGATACTCTGACGGGTTCAAAATGGTTTTCGACTTTAGACCTGAAAAGTGGCTATTGGCAAGTAGAACTTCATCCCGAAGATAAGGAAAAATCTGCCTTTTCGACCGGAACCGGACTGTGGCAGTTTAATGTTATGCCATTTGGTCTATGCAATGCCCCTGCTACTTTTGAACGATTGATGGAGTTAACATTACGTGGACTAACTTGGAAAACATGCTTAGTATACCTAGATGACATTATTATTCTTGGAAAAACATTTGAAGACCACCTTAGAAATGTCGAAGAGGTTTTTCAGAAGCTAAGATCTGCCCAGCTAAAGCTTAGTCCAAAGAAATGTCACCTTTTCCAGAAACAAGTTAAATACCTGGGGCACATCATTACTGAAGAAGGAGTGAAAACAGATCCAGAGAAGACAGAAGCTATCCAAAACTGGCCTACACCGAAAAACAAGCATGAAATTAGAAGTTTCCTGGGGTTGTGCACTTACTATAGAAGATTTATACATGGATTTGCTGCCATTGCCAGACCATTACATCGACTTACCGAGAACAACAAAAGCTATGAATGGACCGAAGATTGTGAAGCAGCCTTTATACAACTGAAGAAAGCCCTTTGCAATCCTCCAGTGTTGTCATACCCACAACCCAATCAAACTTTTATTGTGGACACTGATGCAAGCAATACTTCTATTGGTGGAATTTTGTCACAGATACAAGATGGCCAAGAAAAAGTGATAGCGTATTTCAGCAAAGTTCTTTCGAAACCTGAACGAAATTATTGTGTGACTAGAAAAGAACTTCTAGCTATCGTCAAATCTCTGGAACATTTTCATAAGTACCTTTATGGCCAGAAATTTCACCTGAGAACTGACCATGCATCACTTAAATGGTTGCTTCAGTTCAAGAATCCCGAAGGTCAGATAGCACGATGGTTACAACGTGTTCAAGAATACGATTTTAAAATTGAACATCGAAGAGGATTGAACCATAAGAATGCTGACGCTCTATCAAGAAGACCTTGCCCCGAAGATTGTAAACATTGCAGTAGACGTGAAGAACAAGAAGATCCCGATGAATTTCACTGCCGAAGAACACGCATTCAGTGCTCTCAAGAATGGGACCCTAAAATCCTCGCAAAAGAACAACAAGAGGATCCTGATCTTGGAGATATTGTGAAACTTAAGACAGAAAATTCAGAAAGACCCCCATATCAGAAAATAGCTTCAAAGTCTCCGAGATTTAAAGGGTACTGGGCCATATGGGACTCTTTAATAATGAAAGATTGTCTATTAAAAAGAGTCTGGGAAAGTTCTGACGGCAAAAGCTGTACCTATCAAACAATACTACCCACCAAAAGGATTCCAGAAGTATTGCAAGCCTTGCACAATGGTATAGGCGGTGGCCATTTCGGAGTTATGAAGACTCTTGAAAAGGTTCGAGAAAGGTTCTACTGGCTGGGAAGTCGTGCCGATGTCAAAGACTGGTGCAGAAGGTGTAAGGACTGCGCCTCCAGCAAGGGACCTAAGACACGAAGCCATGGCAAGATGAAGCAATACAATGTAGGGGCACCTTTTGAAAGAATTGCCATAGACATAGCAGGACCATTTCCATTAAGTAAATCTGGGAATCGTTATATTTTGGTAGCGATGGATTACTTCAGCAAATGGCCGGAAGTCTACGCAATACCAAATCAAGAAGCTACCACTATTGCCGACGTACTATTTCAACAATGGATTTGCCGATATGGAGTACCAAGAGAAATACATACTGATCAAGGTAGAAACTTTGAGTCCGATCTATTCAAGAACCTCTGTAATCTCCTGGGTATCCATAAAACCAGAACTACACCCCTTCATCCCCAGTCAGATGGAATGGTCGAAAGATTTAACAGAACTCTTGATAACTACCTGAAAATTAAGGTAAATGACCAACAAAGTAACTGGGACACCTGTATACAGCCGTTTTTACTAGCCTATCGCTCCGCAGCTCACGAAACAACTGGAACGTCACCTGCAAAAGTCATTTTTGGAGCAGAGTTATGCCTTCCAGTTGATTTACTTACTGGACGACCTTCTACCAATGAAAAACCAGCAGAAATTATGTAATAACTCAGTAAACAGCGCAAGAAATACACGAAGGGGTTCGCAAAGCTACAAAAAAAAGTGACCTTTGAAGTCCCGCTATGACTTGAAAGCTAATCATAAGGGATTCATTGTCGGGAAAAGGTTTGTTATACAATCCAAAAGAACCAAGGGGCGTTCACCGAAACTGCAGAAGTCATGGGAGGGACCATATAAAGTAGTAACCCGGCAATGATCTTGTACCGAATTCAGAAGAGCCCACAGGCGAAGATGAAAGTTGTACATCTAGAACGGCTGTGTCGCTATCAAGATCGAGAAGAACTTGATCGAGACGATCAAAACTTGGGAGGGGGCAATGTTACAGACTTTAGTTAGTGTTTGTTATTAGAAATATAAAAGGTTAGAATTATTTTATTTAGGTTAACAATTTATTTAAAATAGGTTACCAGTTTTTCCCTTTTTCGACGGTCATTGCGGATTATCCTGAGGGCGCTGGAGACATCCTTTACACTTTTCTTACATCCTGTAGTAAAAAATCCTTCCAGCTAATTCTAGACTTTTCCAGACTTTTCCATTCTTTTCCACTTCACTATAAAAAGCGAGGAAAATCCCACGGGCCAGTTTTAGTTTTGATTCCGACGGTTAAAAGTTGACAGACAGTTAAAGGTTAAACAGTTGTCATTATTACGTTACGTTAAAGTGTTACCATAGAAACGTTTGTAAACCAGATATCCAATAAAAAGGTGTAAAACCAGGATCCGTGTTTTTATACGGGGTGTCACGGAACAAATAATATATATATATATATATATATATATATATATATATATATATATATATATATATATATATATATATATATATATATATATATATATATATATATATATATCTATATATTTAATCCGACAAAGAAACCTCGAGATATGGATTAAACGACTTTAACTGAACACATGGTCCTATTATATTTAAGGATAATCCGGGTACCATGATTTTGGATTTTTTCCACAAATATCCTACAGAGTGTTTCAAAAAAGTTGTACCCAACATTGTTTTTTAAATTTGCAAATACTTGTAGCAACTTTATTTATGTTATTTTTTTAATTTAAAAATTTATTTTTATTAAAAAATTAAAATAAACCAGAACTAATTAGAGCTAACCACAACTAACCAAAACTAATCAAAAAAATTTCAGACTCAAAACACCAGAATTAACAAGAACCAACTTTGTTACTAAACTTGGTAACTTACATGACAAATTATGTATTTTCACAAGATCTTTAATTAAAGTTAAATAGCCTCTTTGTAAGAATTTAATACTTTTTTAAACAAAAAATCAAATTTTCCGGATTTGCTCAAGGTGGAAAAAATTTAAAAATTATTATTTCTTTTTTATTTTTAATTTATTTTTGGCAAAATTTAAATGATGTGGGATTTAAAAAAATACAAAAAAAAATAATATTTAAGAAAAAAAACCCAAAAAATTCATTAATAAAAAATGTTTTTCTATTTTGGACTGATATTTTTGATCAACATCACATTTTTATTTATATCTGCTTTATCATTTAACTTATCAAAAATATTAATAAAACTATATTTTAGGACAATTAAAAAAGTTTTTTTTTGTTTTTTGTGTCTCTTATAGTTTTTGAGATATTAACGATTACTTTTTTAATTAAAGTCCATATCTTTTCTAGAAAAGCTACACAAAATTTTAGGATACTTTTGGAA
>JAHBCN010022802.1:0-13038 GCA_019359885.1 Listronotus oregonensis
AACTTAAAATTTTTTTTATCAAACCTTTTATTTAATGTAACAACTAAGTTTAACGAAAAAATTATTACTATCGATCATTTAAAAAATAATTTTATCATACTAGAATTTAGATAAACCAATAGCAGTATCTAAAATTTTTAATTTAATTTTTTTCCATCAAGCCTATCTGATTTATTTCAACCATTAAACGTATTGTCAGTAAATTCGAATCCAAAGCCATCGCAATAAATAATTGTAAATGTTTAACTTAGAAGATCAAAAATAGACCCAAAAAAACAGAGAATGAACTCTTAATTTTTTTTTTTTTTAATAATAGAGAATTAGATAAAAACATTAAAATCAAATGTTAAAAAACCCCCCCATTAATAACTAAAAATATCCCAACAGATCATAAAATTCATTTCTAACGTTCTAATTGATATTGCGAAATTTTATTCATTCTCGAAATAGCTTTTTGTAGCGGTTTAATTTTACAAATTTTACACTTTTATGAATGACACTTTTAAAAGTGACCCCCAAAAAAAAGTCATTGGGAAAAAAGATCAGGTGACCTGGCTGGCCAGTATCGGTACCGTGGACCAATAATATTGCCGTTAAAAGCTTTTCCCCGGGTACTTTCTAACCATACGGGCATTATGGGCAGGCAACCATCCATTTTGTACCAGATTTTGATCTTCCCAAACAACTTCTTAAAGGGGCAATTTAATTTTTGATTACATAACCTAAGTAATGAAATTTTCCCTTGTAAAGTATATTACACATAAATTTATATACAAAACAAATAGTTTTTGTAATTATATTTGAACGGAGGAAAGGGAACATTTATCACAGCTAAAATATTCATAGTCTTTAAAGTTTAATAAATTTTGCCCCCATACACATTTTTAAAAGGGGGCCGATTTAAAAATATTAATAAAGATGTAGTAAGCAGTTGTTTTTTTATTACTTGTTATTTGCTTTGAAAAAAAAAATATTTTAAATAAGTTGTGTAACTTTTCTAAGGTTCCAGGTGTTTACTATTAAAACTAAGCACCTAGCGGACAAAAAAAAAATTAAAAGCTATTTGTTTTCTTTCTAATTTATGGTACCCCCCCAAAAAAAAATACCATAAAAAATGAAAAATTGAAACAATTAAATTGCATTGCAGAAAGAATAATACTTTCATTTTGCATATTTTATAATTTGATCAATATCTGATATACTTGTAAATATATATATATATATATATATATATATATATATATATATATATATATATATATATATATATATATATATATATATAAAAAAAAAAGAAAAGTTTCTTTGGGCAAATAGGCTCCTTAATGAACTGAAAAGAAATATTAAAAGTCCTGTTAAATGTGACTACATTCTATTTATTTTTAATGACAAAACGTCATTAAAAATAAAAAAGCTTTAAATTTCCTAATTTTTTTAGACCAAAAATTTTATAAAATTTATTTAATTTTTCTTCAGTTTCTGTCTTGACAACGGTGGCCGACTTGCCCCCGAAACGTAGCCTAATATTTGCGTTTTTTGGGTTTTTGGGGGTTTTCTTCTTTTTTGTTGCAGGCGATCTGAAAGTTCATAGGGGTCAATAGGGCTGGACAGGGTCAGCCCGTATACCCCGGGACCCGGACCAAGAGGGTCCCATTTTCCAAAAAGTAGAAACTCGCCACCCAAATAAAACAAACTGAAACAGTAATAGTTGTTTACATAACAAGGGAGAAAACTGCTTCTTTTTCTCCCGCGGATAATTTGATGCACGACGCGAATTGGAGGGCATTAAGGCTGGTCGTCCACTGGAAGAGAAAACAAGCGGCTACGAGCTCACGCGACACGAGCGTCAACAAGCGGTTATGTGCGGCAGATCCTAACTATTGTTTGTCAATAGTACCCTCGTCCATTGCAAGCAACTTTGAGAGGGCGGCTACGAGCGTAAACTTACTTGCGCGGCAGATCCCCTCAGGATGGGATTTTCGCTCGTAGCCGCGCGATTAATTTATATTTAGTCTGCGAACATCAGTCAACTAGGTTGCTTTGTTTATTTTTTTTATAGTTTTGACATTTGTGTAAATTGGAAAAGACCGACAAACTTATTATCGCGGTCCATTCATATTCCCCTCTCGTCCTTTTTGGACTCTTTGACGCCTTATTAAACTGTAATAAGGAATTTCTAAGAAATAGGCATCTTCTGCATCAATTTTAAATTGCAATAATAAACACAAAATAAAAGAAACACAATGAAAGCAAACATGTATACTCTGCTTCGCTACTTTGTCGCTACTAGTCCCTGTAGCACGAAATCGCTTGTCTTATAGCCGCTTGTTGACGCTCGTGTCGCGTGAACTCGTAGCCGCTTCTTTTCGCTCTCAGTGGACGACTAGGCTAAAATTCAAGGGAGGATATGTAATTTACTCTGAAGGAATGTATATAATTTTTTCTACAACTTTTTATTTAAATTTTCAAAAATTATCTTTTAATTTTGTGTTTATTATTAAATTGTGGTTTTAATTGCTTAAGAAAACCACTTTATTAAAAACTTGTTAAAGAATACCGAAATATCTGAAATCACTTAAGACATTGACATTGACAAGTCACAAATTAATTGGCATGCTCGGCTGGAACAGGGAGGTAAGAATTTTACCTCTCTAGGGAGGTAAAGCGCTGTTTCCTGCCCTTATTTGGGGGTTTAAAACGGTATTTACTAAGGTTGTGGAAAAAATTTCTTCTGGTAAAATTTTACTTTTCGGACATGACGTCGATCCTCATGAATGTTTGCATACGGGGGTTTTTTGGGGCGCTGATCACGAATGTAAAATTAGTTTTTTCCGGAAATTTCTGGTTTTTGAGTTATCAGGCCTGCAAGTGCACCAACCTTAAAATTGGACATTTTCCCAAAATGTCTCCTTTTTGAAACTGATTACCATCAAGTGGTAACATACACTGATTAGGAATTATATATTAAACGAACACACTATAATTTACCAAGTTTATTGCTTATTTTTGGTATAAAAACACCTTAAATAAACCAAGTTTTTTTAGAACTTATATATAAATTAGGTAACCAGTTATACATTATATTTATACTTACAAGGTAAAGAAAACTTGATTAATTGGAGGTTTTTTACCAAAAATAGAAAATAAATTATTGTAAAAGTGCTAAATCAGTGTATGTTCCCATTTGTTGGTAATCAGTTTGAAAAAGGGATAATTTTAAGGTTAGTCTACTTGGAGGCCTCATACCCAAAAACCAAGGTTGCCAAAAAAAAATTTAAATTTTAGATCCGCGATCAGCTCCCAAAAACCCCCCATATGCAAAAAAATTTTTAAAAATCAACACAAACTGGCTTTAATGCTTTATCTATGTAAAAGTTATTTCAACGATTTGAAATTAAATTATATTTTTAGCTACTTATAAAGAGGTTGACTATCCATGTTTTTTGTATAATTTAAAATATTATTATCTTATATTAATAATTTAAAACTACTGACCATCTGTTAGGATACTAGTTTAATAGGATTTTCTTTTGCATACTAAATTGTTTAAATTTTGCTTTATATTTGAAAGTTGTGTAAAAATTATGTTTTTTTTTAAAAAACCCCATTTACACAAAAAAATTTCTAATTTACCCTTTTACAAAACTAAAAGGTTTAACTACTTATCCGCTCACTCCTAATAGAAGAGCATAAAGTACAAAACACGTAATTAAAAACAGGGTATAAATTAAGTAAAACCTTTGGTTTTCTAATTAATTGCAGTCTAACTACTAGCTACTAGCTACAAGTCTATATATTTTTTTGCTTTGGTTGGCTTTGCACAGAAATGCATACAGCCACTACATTTAACGTATTATATTTAAGTTTTCATAACCAATTAATTTTTTTATTAGTATCTGTTTAAAAATCTATACGATAAATACAAGTCTATATAAATATTTTAAAATATTATATTAAAAACTGCTTATTTTAGGTGCTATTTTCCATGATTGCTCTGTGCATGATATAGACCAAATACTATTTTCTCTTGGTGAATTGCCTCTAAAGGTGTCATGTGTAGCTAATGCTAATATTCCAGATATTAAAGCTATTAATGATTTTGATACTGTGGCCATTATAATGTCATTTCCAAGTGGAGCTATAGGTATTATCGATCTAAGCAGACAGTGCTGCTACGGATATGATCAGAGATTAGAAGTTTTTGGAGAAAAAGGTTTGTATAAAATATTTAAATGGACTTTTAGCAATTACTAACATCAGCTGTTATTTATTAATTTTATTGTTAGAAATGTGGCAGAGTAGGTCATGCGATTAGATGTTAATTTCAGATTTGATTTGGGTTATTTTAAACTTAATTGTCTGTTATCAGGCTAGACATTTTTATTAAATTTATTTTAAAACTAAAAATATTTTAAACTATTTAGAAAATACAGCATCAAAATTTTAAATACTTTTTTTATTGGTACCCTATTTTGCTTAATTAAGGTAGGCCTGAGCGTGTTTAAATCCCACTTTTAAACACGCCCGTGTTTTTGAAGGTTATTATGATACAACAATTAACAACACAAGAAATGTGAGGTCTAATGCTACGTTTACACGCTTGGTAAGTCGCGACAAGGCTCCACAAAACGCAAGCGTGTGAACGGGGTGTTTGGCTTGGCTTGCAAGAGCAGGTGTCGGTTTTTAACAGAGAAATATAGAAAAGAAGAAAACGCTTCAATCTGCGCAAAAAGTCTAATATAGGGCGCCGCCATGGTTGCTTTCGCTTGTCATTTGTGTTTGTCATGTCAAAATCTTGTTTGTAAAGAAAAATTTAATAAAAATGGTTTTGTATAAATAATATTACATTATATGAATAAAATAAAAATTTAAAGATGAAAACATGTACCATTATTAAACAGTATACTATACAGGTGAATTATTTGTATGAATTCCATAATATTTATGGGTTAAAAGATTTTTTTTTTTTTTGGTAAAAAGCTCAAAATATTAAAATCCTACATATACGTCTTTAAATTTTTTAGTAAGGATAAAGAAAACATAATACGGTATTAATATGCATAATAATATATATTAAAGTTTTTTTAATGAGAAGGGCAAGAAGATCCAAGTGACTTGGCAGTAGTTTTTTTTTAAGAAACCATAAATGGAAATGCAAAAATCGAAATACCAACTTGTCTACCCAAAGAAGCTTTAATAATTTTATCCAATAAGTGCTGTCTTTAGAACTCTAAAGTTAACATATTCTTTAAAAATCACTGTTATTTAAAATTAGTGTACAGGGTGTCCCATTTTGGTCGCTAATATAGGCTAAATCGGAATCTGAAGAGTTATCGAAAATCTGACCAAGCATCACGAGCTCTTTTTTGAGGAAAATAATAATGGGGAAACAGATCACGGCTATCGCGATTTGTTTGAGAGCTACAGGGGAATTCTCGGATTTCGGCCTTTTGAAATAAGTCCGTATTTTCTTTATTATAGAAGATATTAAAAAACTAAAAGCAGGTTCATAGGCACTTTTTTATGAACAATTCAGTGGCGTACTCGGATTTTTTCTATTGTTTATAGTTTTTTAGAAAAGGTAATAAATAGGTTTTTAAATGGGACACCCTATATATTATTAAATTAAAAAAATTACGTTGAATTCTAAGCATTTTTCATATGAAACACTTTGTTCCTAGTCCTAACCGTTTTCGAGATTTTGAATTTTTAAATATATTTAAAAAAAAAAAATTTAAAGGCTGGAGAGCCTGAACGGTTTATTTTATGATGAGCTAAGTAGCTTCCACCTCGGGTTTTAGTATGGTATCCAACGTGGCGCTTTCTCTGTTTTGAATAACATTTTATATACCTAAGTAAAGTAAATTCCCAAATAAACAAATAGTATTATATATTACAATATTTAACATACAAAATACAATTAACAAATAAAACGAAACAAACTAACTACGAAATTCCAATCAAAATATTACATTAAGTGTTCAAACGTTTGCCCATTATTGTTTATACAAAGATGGCATCTCCTGAGCACACTACGAGTCGTTGCATTCCGAATGTGGATATTGGAAATACTCTGAATGGCTTGTTCGAAATTAATTTGCAGTTCATTTATATTGTTTACTTGGTTTAAATAGATTTTATCTTTTAATAAACCCCAAAAGAAGAAATCCAATGGAGTCATGTCAGGTGACCTGGCTGGCCACCTGACAGGTCCGTTATTAGCAATCCACTTGGCACCAAAATTAGTATTTAAGTGATCCACAATTCTTGCCGCGTTATGGGCTGGCGCCCCATCTTGCTGGAAATAGAGTTCTTGGCTTTCTCTTAAAGGAAGATTATCTATAAAATTAAAAATGTTTCTTTCCAAAATATTTAAGTATATTTGAGAATTTAAATTTTCGTGAAATATTTCATAAGCAAGAACTCTATCTCCTAGCAAAGCCACCCAAACATTAAACCCAAATCGTCCTTGACGTACCCTTTGTACCTGTTGATGAGGGTTTTCTTGGGCCCATTGGTGTTGGTTGTGCCTGTTAAATATACCATCGCTGGTCACTCGTGATTCGTCAGTCCATATGATTTTACCGGGAAAAGCCTCATCGGCATTTAATTGTTGGATATACCATTCACAAAACTGGATTCTTCTTTCCGCATCGCCTTCAATCAGAAGATGAGTCTTGCGTGACGTATAGCATTTATACTTGTGCTTTTTTAATATACGGCAAGATTTTGAGCGAGGAACTCCAATATTTGTTTCAATGATTCTGGTTGAAGTAGTTGGGTCGGCACCGACGCAAGCCAATACGTTAATGCTAGTTACTTCGTTATTTTCCTTTCTGTAACTTTTTGCCCTCGGTTTTTTAAATGATCCGAAGTTTATCAAATTGTCTACAAGTCTCTTGAAAATTGTCGGAAATGGCTGTTGACGTTCTGGATACCGCTCATAGTATAAATCACAAGCGCTCTGGCTGTGCTTATTAGATTCAATATAGCATTCAATCATATTATACTTCTCAAAACTTGCATATTTATCCATATTAACGTTTTAAAGGCAAAATAAATTTAAACTGACAGCTAACGAAAAAAATACGTGTATGCATAAGATGACAGCTAGAGCCATGTAGTGTGGTCCATGGCCTACTAAGGAATCCTATCATATAGTTTATCTTTTCGGATGTGAATGCTTATGAAAACTATTTGTATTAATAAATATTTGATATTTTTGAAACTGACAATTCTTAAAGCATTTCTAGTTAACCTGAAGCTGAGCAAGCTCATAAATAAACCGTTCAGGCTCTCCAGTCATTATTTTTTTTAAATATATTTAAAAATTCAAAATCTCGAAAACGGTTAGGACCAGGAACAAAGTGTTTCATATGAAAAATGCTTAGAATTCAACGTAGATTTTTTAATTTAATAATATATAGGTGTCCCATTTTAAAAAACCTAGTTTATTACCTTTTCTCAAAAAAATATAAACAATAGAAAAAATCCGAGTACGCCACTGAATTGTTCATAAAAAAGTGCCTGTAGAACCTGCTTTTAGTTTTTTAATATCTTCTATAATAAAGAAAATACGGACTTATTTTAAAATGGCCGAAATCCGAGAATTACCCTGTAGCTCTCAAACAAATCGCGATAGCCGTGATCTGTTTCCGCCATTATTATTTTCCTCAAAAAAGAGCTCGTGAGTGCTTGATCAGATTTTCGATAACTCTTACAGATTCCGATTTAGCCTATATTAGCGACCAAAATGGGACACCCTGTACAGTATTTCACACTTTTTTATGTAAGTGCTTTTATCGAAGGTGTATTTTAGAATTTGGTGTGTACAAAAAGTGTAAATCAATTCTGAATAACAACCAGACCTACAGTAATAATAAGAGAATATAGCAAAAAAAAATGCAGATAACATAAAAGGGTTTCTATAGAACTTCACAGCGAGAACATGCAATATGGACAAATGGCATTTTATTAAATAAAATACATAATCAGTAAAGAAGTGCTTTATTATTACACTCTTTTTTGTCAAATGTTTTTTTTTGCATTAAGGAGTAAATGTACTTTAAGAAATGACACTGGCTAATACATGTGGTTGGCCCAATGGAAAAACCTTTATTATATAAAATGGTCGTTTAAAAATATTTATTATCTTATATCATTTTAAGCAGTTGATCAAAAGTGTGGGTTTCTTCCTTACTATGAAAATAATAAAAGAAAATTCCTATGTATTTAAATTGGAAAAAAAAATACATGCTATATATTTATTTTTATATGCACTATGATGATACTAACCTCTTAACTTATGCCATTCATTTTGTTTAGGGTTATACCTTTTTAAACAATGCTCAGGTCGGTTGCCATTCACAACTTTTTCTTATGATTTTTTTTTTAATACCTATATCCCTTTTTTTTTTTGGTTTTCAAAATGCAACCAGACATAGTCCTTGCCTTTGTAGCTTATTTCGCCAAATTTTTTAAAATCATCATGAAGAATAGGTTTTTTTTTGACAAAACTAATCTTATTGTATTGTATAATTTAAGATCATTTTTATTGATGTTTAAATACCCTAGGTTAGAAATACAATTTTAATTGAACAAATTATTTCATAATTAGTTTAAATTTAGGCTGCTGCAGAGACAATTTAAATGATTAATATGTAGCAATTGCCAATACTAAAATACCGTAATAATAGAGTTACATAGACACAATCATGGGCAAGTTCACACTCTTTCTCTGAGGAATAGAAAAGTGGCATTCTTACACTTAATCCGGTAGGTTAGTTTGACAACAAGAAGGCCTAAACTGTTGGGCCAACAATAAAACAATATATTTTTATTAATAGGTCTTATTGACCAATAAATGAAATCAAATTAGTTAACTTATTTCTTATTCTTTTCCTATAAATAGTTTTGGTTTGGTGTTTCGCCATGAAATTTTTGATAATTGGTGGGTACTTGGGTGGAAATGCCATCGAAAACAAAGCAAAGGTATAATATTTTGTCTTTAAAATTTTTCCTTGACCTATATGTTTACTATCCAGGAACTGTTTTAAACAAATGTATCTGCTAGTGCTAGCTGACCAATTGTTCATTTGCAGTACACTCAACCAATTTTTAACCAAAATTTCCTTTTGGAAAATCTAAAATTAAAATATTACATGTAAATTTTGTTGCGCCTGCAAGAATGCGAAAATCAAGAAACCTAAACTATTATAATGTATGTTATCTTAAAAAAAATACAATTAAACTATTTTAGCTTTAATTTTTCTGGGTTTTTATTTACACAATAAAATATTTTCACTATATAAAATGGGGTACTTACAAACAAAAATATATCTTCTTCTGTCCCCTCTTAAACAAAACATAGTTTATTAAACTAAATTATAAAAATTATAAATGAAACACTAAACTAGAATAAAATAAAACGAAAGATACTAAGCCAAATCTAATCCAAAAAGTTAATGAAACATTTACGAAAAAATCTTTTTTTATACGACAATCCTTTTTATTCCATGAGGACAACAAAGAAAACAAAACTTTGTTATGTCAAATGTCAATTTTGATTTGACAAGTAGAAGCAACCATGGCGGCTTACATGCCGTCCTCGTAAAATTGGATGCGCAGTGGTCGGCCTTTCTCCTTTCTATTTCTCTGGTTTTTGAACAGAAATCAAACAAGTTTGCGGCAAGCACTTGAAACTCTCCACTCGCAAGTGTGTAAACGGCACCCAAGCATCTGTAAGGGCTTGGAGCTTTCGGTTGGTTTCACCTTAAATTTTGGCACAAGTTATTGATTTTAAAAAAAAAATATAAATATAATAATAGATATAATCAAATTTCCGGCTACGCCAAAGTGCTCCAAAAAATCGCGCGCTTTAAAAACCGTAATATCCACTTATATTTTTTAATATACTATAATTTGTTTACTACAATGTTAAATGTATTTATTTATTTTTTGAATTGGGTAATAAAAAAGATTTTAAAAAACCCTTTTTCAGTTTTTTAATATTTTTTTTGTAACTTAAAAAATATTAAATATTTGATACGATACATAACATCGTATTATCGTATAAGGTCAAAGTTTAAGGTGTCGTTGGTTATTTTTACGTTCTGCTAATATTTTATGCGTCATTTTACCAATACTAATATTTTTGTTTGTTATTTGTATACGTAGTTAATGCGCCGTTATTTTCTCTTAAAAAGTAAACATTTTTAAGTTTTAACTATCGGAGCCTATATTATAGGCTCTGATAGTTAAAGTGAAGTTTCCAAATGAAATAGGTAATTTTGAATACTATACGAAAAAAAAACCTTTTTTTAACTTGATGGAGGGATACAAAGTAAGAAAAATAAGGGATAAACTAGGTTCTTATGTACTTTTCTGAATGAGAAAAAACTTTAGAACCTTTATTACTTTAAAGTTATTTTTTGCTCATTGTAATAATAATGCATTTTTTAAGGAAAGTAAATATTTTTTTTCTAAGGAGATAAAATAATACTTTACTTACACAAACCAGACGGAAAAATAACATTTTAGGAAAAGGTGGTAAAAAAAATATCCATTAAACTTTAAATCTGTGCAGCCGATTTTACGAAGGAAGAAAAATTTAAAAAATTTAGTTTGACCACTTATATTTTTCCTTATAACATAATAACAATATTTACAGCAAACTCAACAAATAAACCTTTTAATTAAAAATAGATAGACACCGAATGGCGCCCCTTGGGGAAAAAGTGACTAATTCCTTTTTTTTTGGTTTTTTTAAAAACGGAAATACCAGGTTTTGCCCAATATTTCATACAATAAAAAATTGTTTTTGCTTTTAGATGATAAATATTTTCTTTTTTGGGTCTTAAAGCCGAAAATTTGTCCCCCCCTTTTTGGAATGTAGAACCTTTACCCCCAAAAATAAAAGAGCTCCTATAGATTACTCATTTCCTTCAAGATAGGAGATGCATACAGAAGAAAATGGACCACTTCATTGACGTTTTAGATGGGTAAAATTTTTAGTAACTGCAAAAAATTAAAATTTTGGGGGGTTTTTAAAAAAATCAACTGCAGAAGAGTCTGCAAGAACAGGAAGAATGGTAACACCTGGACTGAAGACAGATGATTGACAAAAATTTTAAATTTTATTTATTTTTTTATATAAATGGTATACTAAAAGACTAGTTAATTACATAATAAGATGGGGAAAATTTACTCTTATATGTGAGGTGGTTTTTTATGGGCCAAGGGAACCGAGGCTATTCAATAACCTTTTAACACCAAAAAGACTTTTTTTTTGGCAAGATGTATTAAAAGTTTTTATTACTGTTATATCTTTAAAAATACAAAAAATAGTAAAATATATTTAAGATTAAAAAGGCTTATTGGCCCCTAAAAAAAATATTTATAGCAACGCTTTAAATACTTTTTTCATCTGTCATTATAAAGTCAACATATTATTAATTTTAATTAAAAAAATTAGGTATTTAGCTGTTAATTTAAAGGGCTGTTTATGACGTTAATTTGTAGCAGGTTGAAAGGTAATAGAAGTTGTAGAGGGTGATTACCTGAATATAACTATATAGTTTTAGACTCGAAAAAAAGGTGCAGGGGTGGGGGGGAAGGGGGGTTAAAATTCCAAAAGTTTTTTTTCCTTTGCAAGCCCATTTTTAAATTTTTTGGGGAAATACTTTCAAAATTTTTTTTTTTTGGTACTAAAAAAATAAAATTTTTTAGCCCGGTTAAAATTGATTTGGTCCATTTGTTTATGAAAAAAGCGAAAAAAATAGCCATTTTTTAAATAATTTAATTTTCCCAAAAAATTTTTTTAACCATGACTATTATTGCAAAATATAGATTTTTTTGCTTCCTAATTAAATGATCATCATGATCGGATAATTTTTAAAGATAATTGATTTTATTTTTGGTTATAGTAGGCTATATCTTTTTTTTTATAAATATTTTAGGTATTAAAAACGTCTTTTGCTTTTTCGAGACTTATATTTTACTTATTTAGATCAGAAAAAAAAAAATTAATATTCAGTCCTTCGTTTTTAGCCCCCCTTAAAAAAGGTACTTTTTTTTTTTAAAAATTGGAGCAGGAGCGCCCCCCCAAATTAAAATTTTAAACCAAGATATAGGAAAGTGGCTTCAAAACAAATTTTTAAAAAAAAAAAGGGGTCTCTACGACCAGTGGGAATATAACCTTTTTTTAAGTAATAATTAAATTGTTTTTTTAAAAATTAAAAAAATTTGAAGGCATTTAATAGTATAATACTAAAATTTAAATACCCCTAAGTAGTTCAGATGGTTCTTTTTGGCCATGACCCGGGTCAGGAAATTCCCATTATGCTAATTTCTCTGACGTCCCCCTTAATTAGGAACTTGGGGGAGGCTTATTTTAAGATGCGCATTCGCTAAAAAAAAACGCCTGTCACTTGTCAAATGTCACCTGTCAACTGTCATATTTCGGAACCACGTGATTAGGAAATTTTGCTTTCGTGGATGAGTTGTATCTTGGGGTTTCGCAAGGTAAAAAAAGGGGCCGGGGACCTTCCAAAATTTTGCAGTCACCTGTCATATTTCGCGGGGAAAACGGACTTAGGGGAAAATTTGCTTAGTGGGTGAGTTGATTTAGGGGCTTACGATGCACAAAAAATGGCGGGGGTCAACTGTCAACTGTCACCGGGGCCCCTATATCTCCAAACCATGTGACTTAGAAAAAAATTTTTAGAACTGGATCTAATTTAAGGTCTTAACGCTAAAAAAAAAAGGCGCCCGTCAACTGCCAAAAAACACTGTGCATATGTTAAAATAATGGTGCCATCAGCTGTCACCTATCAATCGCGCCAAACCAACACGGGCCCCGTTAGGGTACCAGTCCTTTATGGGAAAAATAAAACACATTGTATATATTAAATTAATTTATTTTCCCCCTATAAGGGGAATCAAAAATAGGCTACATTTAATTTGCTACTAACATTACATAAAATTAAATACTACGTTCTACTAACTATACTTAACCTAAAATTCAAAGATGTATCTATA
>JAHBCN010022803.1:0-13109 GCA_019359885.1 Listronotus oregonensis
AATTTAAAAAAATTATTGTTCCCGTAATCACATTTTTGCCTTATGATCCAAAAAAATAACGTGGGCGTGGTTGTTTCATAGATAAGACAACTCTGTTGTAGGTGCATTAAATTTTACGTTAAACGTACATCCTGTCTAAATTTTACCTTGGGCAAGTTTAGACTAGTGGGTATTTTTATAGTCTATGTTTTATTGTCTAAGAGGTGCTGTAAACCCACTATGCATTTTTCTTACTTGGAATTTGGGGGAACGGGAAAAAAAATGGGTTAAACATTGAAAACCCCACCATTGGTAAACATTTGGTCTATGCAAGCCTTTGTCAGCTGTAATAAGGAATACATGGTAAGTGGTGAATGTAAAATTATGCTGATCCTTTCCGTTGGGTGACATTTACGGTTTTAAAAAAAAATAAATAAAAAATTTAATTATTTTAATATTCTTATATTGTCAAAAAGCTTCCACGGTGTTATGCTTTTTTATGACCTAATATTATAAATAATATTTTTTACGTTTTTTATTTTATTTAAAAGCAAAAATAGAAAGTAGTGCAGTAGGTTTAGGGAGGAACTGTATTGTTTCTTTGAAGCCGGTTCACTTCAAAGTCAATAATTATTCGCTACCTTAAACCTTTTGCATTTCTTTTTAATTTCAAATCTAAAATTAGTTTACATATTAAAATTTTAAATTTTAGTAAAAGTGTTTATAATTTGTTAAAAATTTTTTATTTTAAAATTTGTCTTAAACCTGTGGAAAATTTATTTGGGGCTCACTTTCCCATTTTCTTTTTTTTACTCCCGGGTTTTTTTAAATTAACTTTTTTGATAAAACGGTTTTTATCCCTTTGAAATACCAAACAGGCCCTTGTTGCAATAATTTGAAGCTGTTTTTGCTTTTTTGGGATGAACTTGCCCTTATTTGTTTGACCCAATTAGTCAAGTTGGTGTGTGAAAAAGGGGAATGTGGGTAAATAGTGTTTTAAAAAATTTGATTATGTTTTTTAATCCTTTATGAATTTTTTAAATTTAAAATAGTGGTTTTTAACAATAAAATAAATTTATTTTTATTTTAAAAATTTAGGGTTGATATTTTAAATAGGATATAACGTAATATTATATTACATTCTTGTTTAGTTCCACCCAAATTTAAAGGGTCATTATTATTTTTATATTATTTTTATTCAATTTTATAAATATCCCCCCATCGCATAGCTCTGTTTGGGTAAGTCGAAACATAAACTTAAAGATATAATAAGCCTACGTAAAGGATACAGAAGTTTTGCTGTTTTAAAATTTTTTATTTACCACCTTTCAGTTGTTTTTTTTATTTTAACTTTTTTTTTTTTTTAAAAAAACTTTAAGCAAAATAAATCGTATTTTCCTATAAAGAATTTTTTCCCCAATATGTACAGGTGCCCCAAACTGGACGCTCTTTTTGGGGGAACCCTCTTTTTGAAGGTTACAAAAAAATTAAAAGGTGTCGTCTTAAATTTAATAAATACATGAAGGTTTTTCCACTTCCTTTTTTCTCTTAACGTTCCCCCCACCTTTTAAACCCTTTCCCCTACCCTCCAAAACGAGAGGTTTACATATGTTAACTTACTAAAATTGTTTAATACATTTTTAAGTTAAATTTAAAATTAACTTTTTGGGAGAGTTAAAAAAAGTCAAAAAAGATAATATAAAAACCAAATTTTTATTTAATAAGATATTACTTTTAAGTCAACTATAACAACTAAAAGAAAATTTTTCCTATATTTAAAAAAATTTGCACTAATTTACCCTTTTGGGGAATTAACTAAAAAACCCAAAAAATCTGCAACCCAAAATGTTTTTAAAAACCATAAAAAAAACAACAAGCCAAGAAAAAAAAACCGCGAATCCTCCATTATTTTAAATTAAAACTTGCCAACCATTTTTTTGCCCCCTCTGACTAATGGCGATAGCGGTAGATAATGGTACAAAGTAATGACGTCAAAACCCCTTTCCCCCCTACGTTATCCCCGGAAAAATAAACCGGGTATCAAAAATTTAACAACAAAATTTAAAAATGTTTTTTGTAAATTGCGGATGTAAAATTATGCCAATCCTTTGCGTTGGGTGACATTTACGGTTAAAAAAAAAAAAAGATTCAATTATTTCCATTTTTTTATATTGTCAAAAATATGTTATGTCTTTTTTATGACGTAATATTGTAAATTAATTATTTTTTTATTATTATTTTTTAATCTTTTTAAAAAAAAAAAAAAACATTTAAAAATTAGTGCGTAGGTTTAAAAAAATGTTTTTTTTTGAGTCTGGTTTTTTAAATATCAATTTTTTCCCTATTTTAATTTTTCCCCATATTTTTTTAAATTTAAAATTTGAATTTATTCTTCAAAATTTTTTTAAAAAGTTTAATAATTAATTTTTTAAAATTTTGCAAAAATTTGTTTTAAACAACTGTGAAAATCCATCATGGGCATAACTTTATTCATTGATTTTTTTTTTAAATTTTAACTCACCTAGATTTTTTATTTCATTTTGGGCTCATTTTAAATTTAAATTTACTTGTTGATATCAAGCTGGATTTATTCCTTATGACCAATACCTAAAACCCCTTTGTATGAAATAATTTAAGCTTCCTCCTTTTTTGGGGTCCACCTTCAGCTTCCCCAATTTTTTTGGTGAGTCAGTAAAGTTGGTGGTTTGTGGACGGGGGTAAAAAAAATATTAAGAATTTAGGTCAGAGTTCAGTGCGCAAAATGTTTTTTTTTATTCCTATTAGTAATTTTTTACATGAGGATAGCGGTTTTTAACAGTAAAATAAATTTATTTTTATTTAAAATTTTGGCTAAATTAAGATATAATATAAATCACATTCTTGTTTAGTCCCCCCTAAATTCAAAGGGTCATTATTATTTTTATTTAATTTTATAAATAACATAAGCTTAGTTAGGTAATAACATAAAGCTAGTTTAAAATTTATTTAAAAGAATGTTTCCTTTAATTAACATTATTAAAATTTGTAATTTTCACTTATACCTTTTTTTTGCCAATTTTTTTTACAAAATACACTAAGACAATACATATTTTCCTTTAATGATATTTTTTCCACATATGTACAAAAGGTTAAAAGGGCTATTTCTTTCGGGCCTACTTTCAATAACGGATAACTTTATTATCCAAAAAATAATTTTATCCGTTAATGAAAGTACCAGGCCCTAAAAAAAGAGTTCGTAAAATAAGCAGTTATAAACACACAAGCGACTTTTTGCTTGTTTCAACTACGGAACTTAATTTTCCTTAGTAAAGTCAGCTGCGATCCAAGAATATGGACAAAGGGAACTCCACCACTTTTCAAAGGCCTGGGTACACCAATGGTTCAGAGACAGATGATGAAGAGGGTGCTGATGTATTTGGGGCAAGGCTCAGAGCGACTTGCGGCTTTTTATTCAAAAAACTAGCTACAGTATATCAGATATATGCTCTCCAAGCATGTGTTCAAAGGAAAGTAAGCCATAGGCTTTTTTTTCCCTGCCTAGAACCCCCTGACATCAAAGTTAAAAAGGGGGACTATTAAAACGACTTAGGCCTAAATCAGTTTTGGAAGTTAACTAACCCAAAAAGGTCATGCGTCAGTTTTGGGGGAAATGTGAGAATGACTAACCACTTTCACAAAGCATTACATAAACAAACACCTGTATATTTGCAGGGACACAAGGGAAACCTTTCAATTATTATTAGGGGCAAATTAAGTATAAACTAGTTAAGGACTGTACGGAGACTCTGAACATACTAGCGGAATCCAACTCAGTTGATTTAATATGGGTACTATGGGTTCCGTACAAAGGCCGGAGCTAGCTGAGGGGAAAACCCTTTTGGGGGAAAAAAGGGGGCCTTTGAAAAACTAAAAAGAGCCCGATTTATTTAAAAATTTTAAGGACCCATAGCCGAAAGCAAAAATTCTAATAAACAGATATAATCTGACAAACAACATCTGGATCGTTTGCATGTGTTACCTGATCAAAAACAAGCAAAGACGACACTAGATAACCCTTTCAAGAAACAACAGCTGAGATATTTTTTCTGAGATGCACTAGGATAGATAAGTAGGACTGCTGTCAAATCACTGTCATCTAAGAAAAAACTTGCAAAAATAAGACGAAAATAGACTTACACATATACAACTACAATGCACTGACATACAAAAGACACATACTGTTTGGAAATATACAGAGTATACACTTTCTTCCGCATACACATCTTCATAAAAATCTATTTTATTAAATTAAGAAAAGCGGGCCTCTATAACTAAAAAGAACGGCACAATAATGCTCGCCACTCACACTCACACGCACACGCGCAAAGGTACATGCGTACACGCACACGCACACACGCACACGTACACGCACCTTCACACGCAGTCACATACACACACACACACACACACACTGAAGTGTGTGTGTGTGTGTATTCATATTTTGGTATTTGAACCATGTTCATAAAACTGGGGGTTTAAATAAGTCCAGCACCCACGGTACCCAATATTGAGGCTTTATACAAGCCTTTTTTTGGCCTCGGATGTTTGGTTGGTTGGTTTGAGTGGGGTTGGTCGCGTACTCATATTTGTACTGCAGCCTATTGGCTTATGCCAGCGACACCGAAAATTCTCAGAAAAAAAAAAACAGAAAAAAAACACACCCAGGTGTGTGTTTTTCCTTTTTTCAAAAAAAAAAACAGAAAAAAACACACTTCAGTGTGTGTGTTTTTTTTTTCTCTGAGAATTTTCGAGTGTGTTGCTGGCATAAGCCAATGGCCCAGTACAAATATGAGCACGCGACCAACCCATTTAAAACCCAAACCCAAACCAAACATCCGAGGGCCAAAAAAATTTGTATAAAGCCTAAATTTTGGGTACCGGGGGCGGGACTCTTTTAAAACCCCCGGGTTTTATTAACATGGTTCAAATACCAAAATATGAAGGTAATGCTGCATGTTTTAGACAACCACGGTCCCTAAATTAATAATTACTACATCTGAACTTTTTTTTTTTTGACCAGTTTATTTGGAACATATTATTTAACCTGTTTTTAAAATTAAAATCATTATTAACAACTCCCTTGGAAGCACTACCGTGCTTGTCAAATTATCAAACGAATTTTCATTTTAATTCAATTGTTTATACAATGTACAGAGCACAATTTGTCAGATTACCATTTTTAAAACGATTGTTCCCAATGAAACTAGATATTTGGTAATTTTTTAGCGATCCATCCAAACTGTGCAATTTCATTTATTTCTGGATATTTGTTGTGAATTAAATGAAAAACATGGGATAGGCCATGTCAAATAAATTTTGAAATAGGGAATATTATTTTTTTAAAGCGTATTGTACTATATTTAATCAAAATATGGTTTTAAATTTTTAAATATATTGTATTTTTATACGGGAGGCAAAAAATACATTTGCGGGGACGGCGCCCCCACCACATGTAATGCAGCACATATTTTTTATAAATTATGTATCTTTTAACAGTGCAAGTCTCTAACCCTTTGGGAATAGATTTAATAAAAAAAAACAAGTTAAATTTTTTTGGGAAAAAATTCTCGGACTTTTCTATTAGAAATTTTTGGGTTTGGTTTTATTTAAAAAAAATTTTCAAATCAGAACCCAAAAAATTTCTAAAAGTATTTTTAAACCGCATATTAAGTTATTTATTAAATGTTCAATTTTTTAAATTTTTTTTTTGTGTCATTTGTAAAGTTCATTTAGAATGCCCATATTAAACATAGGATTGTTTTTGTTTACAATGACATTTTACAATATTATTATTAATTAGCAATGGACTTAGCAATTGTTAAAAGTTAACAATGGTTTAGACTGTTTAACAAAACGTCAGATTTTGACAGGTTGCCTACTAAAATCATTGAATAACACTGACAATGTCGTTTTGTTAAACATTCTAATCCGTTGTTAACTTTTAACAAATTGCTTAGTCCATTGCTAATTTTAACAACGCGATCTATCACTCGGATGATTGTGTGACTTTTAAATACATAGGGTATATTCGAAAAAGTTGCTTTTTTTAGAATATTGAGTTTGGACTTACAGGACCTATTTGCGAGGGTTAAAAACTCCTTGCCCCAAATTTCTAGCTTGTATTAAGGCAACATTTTTAATGTAAATAAAATATGGCCTCTTTTAAAACCTTAATATATTTATTTAATGTCTTACAAACGACACGAAAAAAAAATTAAAATGAGGCAGTTATACAGTGTCTTTTAAAAGTCCCGAAACGGCCTCGTATTTCGCAAACTCCCAAAAAAATAAATATTGAAAAAAAATTGGGCGTTTTGGAATACGCCCTATTCGATAAAAAAAATGCAATGTTGCCAAGGAAATTTTTTTTGAGATAAAGTTGACAACTTCGTTTCTTTAAACACAAAGCCTCAGTTTATTTTTATTGAATTGAATTTAGCGCACGTCTTTTACTAAAGCCTCAAAATTCAAAACTATACTTTATGTAGTTTCAAAATATGACAACCCTGCATTTTCCATGAAAAATTTAAACTGACTTGTATGTTGCAAACGGGCACTAAGTAAAAATGAAAAAATTGCTACACAGTGGTTTTAGGATATTCTCGATTTTATGCTAATATCTACAATGAAGTCAAGTGTACACCTCTTGAGGTAAAGAAATTAACTTTAAAGCCCAGTTAGTTTTCTAGCAAAAAATTCAGTGCGCCGCTATTACTAAATCCTCCAAATGTCACAATTGTATTTCATGTGGTTTCTGAAATATGGCCACTATATTTTAATTTAAAAATCCCAAAACTTCCATGTACTCTTAGAGCGATAAAAGAAAAAAAGTACTAATTACTAAATATTGGGTTTAGCCAAATAGGAACTCGAAAACACGAACTTAGGGTCAGACATTGGAAAAGGACGTAACGCGTAACTAAAGTCGATAAAATCTGTTGCCAGCTTGAAGTGAATTTAAACATTTCTAAATAAAATTGCCTTTAAGCCCTATATTTATAATAAAAAATGGGCATACAAATAAATAGATTTGGCTTTAAAAAATAAATCATTTAAAGATAATTTTGCTACAAAAACCATTTTTTATTTATTTTTAGTTGGTTAAATACGTTTCGCATTGCTACATTTCGCCCGCAAGGGAATTTCGCAGGCGGAATGTGGCAATGCCGCTTCAACGCGCGTAAGAATTTTACAACCGGACCGTTGATAAATGGAATGAACCTGATCAGGTGTAGTGCGACGTTGCCTGGATTTTCTTAAGTGCTTTGTGGTGTTTTTATTAAAACTGTCTGTTAAAACGATTTACAAACTTATATTAAAAACTCTAAAATGGTGCGTGAATGTGTTTTGTGTAAAAAATTGGACTATTTACACGAAGATGTGTCTTTTCATAGGTAAGTTAGGTTCTGTTTGCTAGGCAATGTTTTTAACAAGGTCAGTGGCGTAGATTTACAATAGCCTGAAGGAAATTAACTAGACCAAAAGTTATTTATGCATTGTACTTGTTTTATTATTTTTATTAGAATATTATCGTATTTATTAGTTTGTGAGTAGGTTTATAATATTGCGGGTTTATACAAAAGGATCTTCTAATATTTTAGGTTTCCCTCAGATCCAATGTCAAGAAACATTTGGTTTTCTCTTGTGGGAATTGAAGAGGGACAACATTTACCAAAGCACCCTGTGCTATGCTCGGACCATTTTGATCCACAGGATATTTTGATTAAGGTAGAAATATGCCAGGCAGGGGAAAAAATCTTTAGAATTGTACATAACACAACCAGTATCTTTAATAAAAATATAAAAAACCTAATGGATATGCTGGTGGTTCAAACCATTCATACTATTTCCCCAAAAATATTAAATTATTTTGGAGACCATCTTTTTGATGGTGGCATTCTTAATGATAACCATTCAATGGATCTTATCAAATTAATCCTAACGAAATTCTTCAAAATTCGTATTCATTATGAAACAATAAAAATCCTGGATGAAGCAAAAATAAATAGAACGAGAAGTATAAATACCAAAACTATTTTATTTAGGAATGAGTAAGAGATAATATATAAGAAGGTATTCCAATCCTGAAATGTTTCAAGCGGTCGCGCAGCCACGAGTGTGTCTTGCACACTAAAGTATTTTCATCCTCTTTTTTATTATTGCGGAAGTTGGGAAAACTGGAAGCTCGTGGACGTGAACATTTTCCATCATATTCAGGATTGGAATACCTTTTTCATCATAGAGTCCGCACAAATGGAATTTTCCAATTAATTTGCTAAATTTTCTTTATGTCAAAGTGCTTGCTTAAAAATCATGCCAAATAATGATATAAGGATCTTCACGTGACATTTTTAAGCTGTCAAATTTGACATTTTTTTAAAATCGCAAAATGAAGCATTATCTTTCAAAATTTTAAATTATGGTATAGGAAAAAGTTGCATATTTTAAAATTTTACATCCACACACCAATTTTCAGCTCTCTAGTACAATTTTTATTTTTTCCAATTTTTTGTTGTTTTCTGCTACCTATATGGATTATCCGAATTTATTTAAAACCATCTAAAATTCTTTTTTTATATTAAAATTAACTTTTAAATGTAATCCTGATACTTAATATTGCTGGTACAAATAATTTTGTACAAAAATAGAAAATATCCCAATAAAATAGAGTCAAACTTGATGCAAATGTGGTATAATTTTCACAAAAACTGACAAAACACACTTAATTTCTGTTTGTTATTAAATAGTTACATTAAAAAAACCCGTCAATGTTATGAAATTATTGTTAATTTAAATACTGGTAATTAAAATGCTTTTTCAAAACTCTAAGTGCAACGTTAAAAACATAAACCCTTGCATTAACGATTGATCGTAACGCAACATTTACAAAAATATATATAAAATAATACAAATAAATAATTTCTTGACGTGACATATATTTTGTTTTCAATCGATCAATCGTTAATTTTATTTTAATCTTTTTGTACACAATTCTTGATTTTTACACTAAATTGGAACACAACATTTTATAAACACCTTTTAAAACCTTGTATTTTTATTTATTTTACACCTTTTTTCCAATATTTCCATATTTGTTTACAAAAACCTTAGTGTATACATGGTTGACGCCACATTGCGGCGTGTGAAAGTGGAGGTTTGCAATAAATGGAAAAAAAGATGTAAAATAAATGTAAAAACAAGTTTTTGCAAGTGGTTTGTAAAGTATTGTGTGCCAATTTAGTGTAAAAATCAAGATCACTTTTTGCAGATTCGTAATCAGCGTATACCAACCCCCGTATACCAAATTTGGTCAAAATCGGAGAGGAGGCAACTTTCGAGACAATTACCGAAAATCGGTATTCGGGTTTAAAATTTAAAAATATGCAACTTTTCCCTATACCATTTTTCGAAATTTTGAAAGATAATGCTTCATTTTGCGATTTTCTAAAAAAAATGTCAAATTTGACAACTAAAAAAAGTCACGTGATCATCCTTATATACATTATATACCATTATTTTTCAAACAAAAACTTTTGGCAAAAAAAATTACCCGAATTAATTAGCGAAAATTTTTTCCATTTGATGCGGACTTTATGGTGACACTGTATATTATCTTAGGAATAAGTAGATCATTTTTTATTTTTGCCTTATTTCTAATATTTTATGTTATTTTTTGTGCACCTAATTATAATAAAAAGTATCCCCAGTTTTTGTCTTTTTTTATTAATTTGTGGCTCACATTATCCTAAATTTATAGGAGAAAAGTAATTTTGTTTAAATAACCAATATACCAAAAATATATTATGTTTTTAGATAAAATATTTTATAACTATTTACGTTGCTAATCAATATTTTTTAATATACAAAAATTAAAAAGATCACCATAATTAGAACGATTTAAAAATTAATATTTTTAATAAATTTATATCTAATCGAAACTTCTAACATAAACCATACGCCACTGGTCGAAACTGCAAGGCTCCGTACAATGTTGCCTTGATCAGTCCTAATTTATCTTCTATCCTTTTTCCCCTTATATGATTTTATTGATAATGTCTGGGTCAAAACAAAGTGTCACTTATGAATGAAATGTTAAGTCTTTTCTTTCTTTCGTCTGAGGGTTTAGCATATTATGCGCGATTTAATAGTAATATTTGAAATGTTTTCAAATGTACAGTTTTAAAACTAATGCTCCAATAGGTTTACATGTTTTTGAACACTTGCCTATATACTTCATCTTAAAACGTGAATTTGGCAACAATGCAGAATTAAAAAACGAGCCTACCTAAAAACCACTATATGGTAATTTTTACAATTTTTTTTTTGTCCCATGCGAAATACGAAACAGTTTAATATTTCTAAATGAAAGTACAAAAACAATAAAATAAATTTTTTCATTTGGGGTAAAACTGACTTGGTTTGTATTTGAAAAAAAAATTGCCCAGTTTATCTCAAAAGTACACACTTCGAAAAAAAGTGGATACCAGGAGGTTTTTGGGAGTGGATTTTTTCGCCCTCCACTGCGACCGCTCGGTCTGGGGGTTTTTCACCTTTTTTTTTTTTCTCCAATGATCGGACTTTAATGAGTCCGATACCAGTTGGGGGGGAGTTTTTTCATCTCCTCTTAGTCGTGTCGCCCGGGCACGAGCACAATGTTTCTGATGTGTTTTGTGTCCCTGTCTCTTGGAAAATATGGCGAACAGACGATTAGATTCATTATCCCCCCCCTCTCCCGGTCTAATGACGTAGGTAGCTCCAGGTCCTTGCTACAGGAACCAGATGTTTTTGAGGCCGCATCCCGGGGCCCTTTTCCTAAAAAACGGTCCTATCCGCTTTCTGTTTAAAGCCAGGGAACCCTTTTTCCTATAAAGGCGGTTCTGTCCCCTTCTTTTGATTTGGGAACCCCTTTCCCAAGCACCGGTTTGTTCGGGATGGATTACCCTTCCCCGGGAAAAGGCGTCGGTAAGAGGCACCTTACGAAACGGATTCACCCTTTTTGGTCGGGGCTCTTTTGTCTGCTTGTGCCTTGGGGGTGGCCCTTTTTTAAACGGATTTTTCCGTTTTTATAGCGCACCTTTGTCATTTTTTTCCTATGAAAGCGGTTCTGTCCGCTTTCTGTTTGGAGTTGGGAAAAAATAGTCCACCACGGCAGAGCCCCGCATTACCGCAGTAAGGCTAGATACTCTGAGAGGTCGCCTTGTATCTCAGAGGACCGTTGGAAACACCTGTTTAAGGCACAGGATGTCATTCATCCATCAGCACGGTATGCTAACACCTTAAATTAAGCCTTGTGTGTTCATCTTAGCTTCGGGTCCCGTTTCATACCCCACCCCCAAAAAAGTTGCCGATAACCAGAATTTAGCGCATGTTCCAACAGATCCTATGGCCCAACCCAACGACGATGTGTGAACACAGGGTTGGGATGCGGATACTATCAGAAACGGTCTTATCCTAAAACCACTAAAAGTTATTTTCATTTAACCGGTCCCAGACATACGTGCATTTGGCGAATGTTCGGCGAATGTGCGAAGATTCGAACTATTCACTACACCTTCTCACCCTCCCATACGCTACCTTATTTGAAAAATGCATCCGGGACAAAATTTCCCGTAGTAGAGAAGCCGCAGTCTTGATTTTCAGTGGCGTGGCTTTGCACTTCAAAATGGACAGTGATAAAAAGATATGGTTGTCGCTGCTAGTTGTGTGATTTTCAACAGTGTTTTATTATTACAAAATAGGAAAAAAGAATGGAAAAGAAGGAGATGGTGGATGTTGTCTTTAAATAGAAGAAATTTAAATAGTCTAATAAGACCTTGCAAGGAAAAAAAAAAGTCATGGGGGCATGCTGTTACTTAATATATTGATAAAAGAAACTCTAAATAAATTAAAAAAAAAAATTTCAAAACGCTACGGGAAAATAAACAGCCGCCTAAGGGCGTTTAATTGCTAATTTAAAAGTTGTGTCCATTTTTGAATATTAAGAATAAATCAGAAGCTATTTAACTTAGGCACAGGATATTATACATAAAATGAGGTTATATTTTTCCATATAATCCAAATCTATCATAATATACAGGGTGTTCTATTTAACATAAGGTAGTTGACGTACTACTTTCCCGAGCATTAAAAATAGTTAAATTAAATTTTTTCAATAACGTCACGACCTTTCGACTTTATTAAAAAAATGGCAAAAAATTGACATCAAAGAGTCTTTCTTTTTTTTTAAATTTTACAACCGAGACCACGCTAAACTTTGTTTTTTAAATATTTCCAGGGGTCAGCCACTTTATTTCTATTCTTATGTTCTGGCATCTGGGGTTCCAAATTGCAAAATTTATTTTCATATAATTGTATAAACTCTAACGTTAACTCGTTGCCCATTCCATTTCAGCAAATAAAAACAAATTAACCCGCCACCAATGCAATACACAACGAACTGAGGGGTGCGCTAAAGCAAAAAAAAATATAAACAAAGGGGTGGGAGCGATGCCGAAGTTAACACGGGACTTTTCCGTAACTTCCATTCGTGCCAGTTTACCATTCCCCGGAAAAAAAAGAGTACGAATCTTTGTCGAAGGTATCCCCAAAGCTACGCGAATAAGCTCGAATACCGAATGTTTGCCGAATACACGTAGTGTCTGGGACCGGCTTTTTTTTCTTCCTGGCGGGTTTGGAAAATAAGACCGTTCCGAGAGTTCTGAAAAACACTGTATATAACTTGATATGCGTTTAAGAAATACTTTAAAAACTAATTTAAAAAAATAATCGATAATGTCATATTTTAAGTTTGAGACATACTGTTTAAATATTTTTTTTTAGAAAAGGGAGCACTAAAAATGCTAATTGACTGCTTCGAGCATTTTTCTAAAAAATAACTCGTTTTTGATTTATTAAATTTATTTCAAATTAGAAACCGAATATACCGTAAACTATAGGGAATACAATAATTGCAACACCCAATAAGGAACGGATTACCAGTTCAGTAAATGGGCGCCTCCCCCATAATGGGAAAGCCAATTACCGGCTCCCAATTCCAATTCTTAACTCTTAAGTCCGAACTACGGTAGTCTCTTTATACTGCTCATAACTGT
>JAHBCN010022804.1:0-13106 GCA_019359885.1 Listronotus oregonensis
AAAAAAAATTAAATTGCTATTTTTTAGGTAAATACCTGAATTTGGGTTTTTTTACCATTTCAGACAGTAAGTTATATTTTTCGGGGGTTCTTTTAAATTTTCCCCTTTTACTTGTCTTTTTATTTTTTCTTATTGTTATTTTATTATTTATATACTATATTTTGTTAAATAAATTATTTAATAAATACATTTTTAAAAAATTTCAAATTTTAGGTTCAATTATTGGCGATTTATCGGAAAGATGCCAAAGTGAAATTTTGGGGAAACCCTTCCCTATAGAAATGGAATTCAAAAGGCCCAGAAAAAATACAGCTAGAGGGGGAAAAACCCCGAAAAAAAAATCGTTTAAAATTCTTTTGAAAATCAAAATCGAGGTCTTCTGAGACAGTGTTTGGGACATTTAAAAAAATTATTGAAGATTTGAGCAGTGCTAGCTGTGGAAACGAAAAAAAACGAAAAAATTTGATGTTTTTAATTAACGTCTCAAAATTTTAGTTTTAAAAATAAAATATTAGGGGTTTTTTCTTTAATTTAAAAAAAAAAAGATTATCAAAATTCAATACGTCGTTCACGAGGAAGTAAAAAAAATTCATTTATGTAGACATTCAAAAAAATGTGAAGATACGTTCTTGACAATGCTGCTTTTATTTATTACAGTTGTAGTCTATTTTTTAGATTTGACAGTAACTTTGAAAGAAGGATCAGTGACTACAAGCTACGACTAGCTGAAGAAGATAAATTTCGGGAAATGATGATAAATGAGCTTCTGTTTGAAAACGAAAGAATTACAAGTGGATCAGGTAAAATGTGGTCTTCAATTTAATTAATGTATTAAAAAATTGTTTTTTTAGGTACAAGGAATAAAAAATCTAGCGAGAAAATTTCCAATCTTGAACTAAAAATGTATAAAAAACATTCAAAATACAAAAATAAATTGACGGAAAGAAGAACTAGCTATCCGCAAGACCAAAATTTCTTCAGTGAAGGAGAAAGGATATCGGAAAGTGCCTTTAAAATGGAGGATGAAAAATTTTTTTTTTAAAACCGGCCCCCCAAGGGGGGAAAGGTAAAATTCAAAAATACATTTAAAATTTTTTAAAAATGGGTTTCAATTTAAAAAAAAACAAAAAATTTCTTTTTTTTTTTCTTTTTTAAAAAAATTTTAAAAAAAGGGGAAAAAAAAAAAAAAGTTTTAGACTGTAAAAATACACAGACAAACGAACTGACATGACATTATTTTAATGATTCTAAAAACTAAGAAATAATGTGCTAATAAAAATTTTTTTTATTTGTTTTAGGTTTTAGTTATTGACATATTAAACTTTTTATAAGTTTACTTTGGAATTAAATGGATGAAATTTAGCGATGCTGGGAATTTGTGTTAAAAAAAGGAAAAATTATACCCAGTACCCGTATTACTGTGGTCCTCCATTTTTTAAACTTTTTTTCTTTCGTAGCGGTTTGATTATTATTATTATTTTTTTTTGGGTTTTATTAAGGACACAAGACCTGTTGGGTCAAAAACCCCCCCCCAATTTTCGCATATATTAAAGGGAACTTTTTTTAAGAAAAAAAAAATGGGTTTTTTTTTAAGTAAATTTTGTTTTTTTAATATTTTTTTAAACAACTTAAAATCTACTTTGGGGTCCTCAGCCCAATAACCATCCTAAATATTTGGTGTCACACTCGATAGAACACTAAGTTTAAAAAAACATCTTATGAAGACAGCTAAAAAAATCAAACCCGAAATAACACCCTACAAAAGCTGTGCGGCAACATGGGGTTCCACAACGTTTATGTGCAACTAAACCCAAACAACTATATCAGGCACAATAAAGACCACCCCACCTACTGGCTGCCCGTGAGCCACATAGCCCCCCCATCCATCCGTCGAGAACATGCTATTGTCAAAAGTAAGAAAAATTAACGCTGATCCGTTCTCCGCTCCCACGTTGGTTGCCGGGGGAGATATAAATAGCCCTCAAAAAAACCCCCAAAAAACTGCAAAATGTTTTAAAAAAATTTTTCAACGAACCTGGAAAGAGGCGGGTTACCACCCAAGCGGGGCTGCCATCTTAAACCCCGGGGAATTTGACCAAACCCGCGAGTCATTCCTTCGGGTGGGAAAAATACCCTCCCAATTGCGATTTGGGGCCCGGGAAAGGGGCAAACTATTAAACCTTGGAAAACCCCGATTAACCCAAGGGGCCCCGTTTCTTAGTTGCGCAGAATAATTGAATTATTTGTAACCTCATGTTTGTTTGTAGAATTATTTACTTGGATTTTTTAATGTAATGTATCTACTTTTTTTATTTGTTATTGTATTTATGACTTGCCTGTGATGTAGCCAAACGCTAAATAAATAAATAAATTTAATATCTCGCAAACAAGACTGAAGAATTAGATATGCATTTTTAAAATACTCTTAAAAAAACCTAGTGTTTCAATTTAAGATGTTTATCGATAACTTCATATCTGAAAGGCCGCAGCAGGGTAAAAATAGGAAATTGGCCTTTCTCCCGATTTGACTGATTTTAATCCCAAAGTTTGCTTTTTAAATGACATTGATACTTGCCAAATTTTAGTTTCGAAATATTGATATTTACAGATTTTTTTCTTATTTTTATTATCTTTTTTCAACAAATACTGATGCGAATTGCATGGGGTTGAAATATGTTATAAAGATAGTTTTCTCTTATGCTATATTTGTTAATTTGCACCTATCTTGTATACGCTAAGGCTTATTTAAACTTTGATCAGTTTTGTAAGTTTGAGGATATGCAGGCATTTTAATCAAGAATAATTTTTTTTAAATGAGAAATAAAAAAGTTTCCCATATGGTTCAACAATTATGTCGACCAGTTGCTGTATTTGTCAAGGAAATTTAAAGGTGTTGGAAACCCAATACTGTAGAACAAAATTTTCCCGGCGGCGGGGGGGGGGAATAGGGGTTGGCCCGCAGGTTTTTGCAATGAATAGTAGGTTAGAGCCGGACTTCCAAATTCTTTGTTACTATCTATAAAATTGACATCATCAAATGTCAAAATTTAAACATTCACTGTTTTTTTTTTTTGCACAAAATTGTTGGTTATTTAAAAGATACTACCATAGAATATTTAAAAAAATTTTGTGTAATATTGGATTTTATATCATCTAAAAAAATTTGGAAAGAAGCCCCTTTATTTAAATGGTCGATATTTTTTTGGGGGTTTTTTATTTTTACCAAAAATCTTTGTAAATAAATAAAAAAAGATTTTTAAAATAAATTTAAACATTGTATGATAGTTTATATTATCCCAAAATTTTTTGATAAAAAAAGGGCAAGATATTAATGGTTTAATCTAATCCCAAGATTCTGGTTGTACATTAAAAAGTGAAAATTTTTATAACTGCTTTTAGGCATATCTTTTTATAATAACAAACATTCATGAGACAGAATAAAAGTGGTTAAAAATGTTTAATAACCTTTGGTACCTAAGTATCCATTGAACAGTATCCGTTAAATATTATGTGTTTACAGTAGGTCGAGCTTAAAAAATTGATAATGTTAAAATTTAAAAAACCCAAAATCTATTTTTTTTTTAAAAAAAAAGAAAAAAAAAAAGGAACTTTAGCATAAAATTGTACTTTCTTTCATTCAATTAAAGGGCCTGTATAAATTAAAATTTGCCTGGTCTGCCCAGTAATTAATAATTTTGATCCTTTAAAAAAAATTACTTAATTATTAAATGAAATAAAAGTCCCCAAATGTAAACCTTATTTCTTTTTAATAATCCACAGAAATACACAAACATTGTGGAAATCATCTAAAAGATAGTTAAGATTGCCCTTACTTTTCCACTGCTATTTCCTATGAAATTTTCATTATTTTATTATTCATAATTGATATATTTTTTTTTTAAATTTTTCCGGTTACCTAAAAAACCGGGTTTTACCGCGTCCCTCTAATCATTTTTGTTCGATATTATAAGTAACAAACAATAAAAACAAAATTATAGTCAAATTTAATAAAAACTAATCACTAAAATAAGAAGGTTTTTATCAAATCAAAAACTTCTGCAACCCAAAATATGGTACTCACACAAAAGCAAAACAATCGGCGCAAAGGGACAAACCACAACGAAAATGAGAATGATAAGACGACGACGGTTGACGATACAGCGCGGATATAGTTTCATACGCGCCCGCCCCTCCCTTACCAAAAACCTTGACAACCTAAGACCATTACGGCTTTTATAAAGTATAATTTGTTGCCTAACTACACACTATTTATCAGTGTGTAAGTAGGAAAACACATTAAATTATTTTGTGGAATTTGGTTTAAACGGCGGGGCCAACTCTGACAGTTATTTTCATACTGGGCTGGACATTTTTGATCGAATGGGCCGTAGCATTGGGTTTCCATACACCTTTAAACTTCCTTGAATATGTATATATATATATATATATATATATATATATATATATATATATATATATATATATATATATATATTAATAAAATTAAATTTTATTTTATAAATAATAAAAAAATTTTTGGGATGTTAATAAATAAAAAAAAAAAAAGGGGTTGAAAAGGTTGGTTTTTTTTGAGGCCTCAAGTAAATGAAACCCGGGTCCAGCCAATCCGATTCACGTGTTTCACCCTTGTTCGGGATGGTCACACCGAATGTAGGCCGTATACAACCCTTGAGAGTAAAGCGTTGCCTTATGAACATCTGTAACCTAATACAATGAACGTTAGAAGCAACTACCCCATCTCGTCAAGTAATTCCAAAACAACCAATCTTGTATCGACAGGTTTTTCGCCATGTAGGTGTATTACCAAAATCAGTCAGTTGTACAACAACAGCAATGAAAACTCCATAGTTCACGGATATGTGAATTTCAATGACTCTTTTGCCATTTCAAGTAGGTGACGTGCAGCATGACTGAAAACGTGATTTAATATATATATATATATATATAAATATATATATATATATATATATATATATATATATATATATATATATATATATACAGTGTGTCTACTTAAGTTGCAACATATGGAAAACTTTATTATTTATTTTACGAAAAAGTTATTCTTTATGCATGCCCCAAATCTAACATGCAGTCAATAGATATGAAATTTATCAACTTTACGGGGTGTGATAAATTTGAATTTTGCTCAAGAAAGAATACCTTTATATTTCACAATTTCAAAAATTGTTATAATAAAAAGTTTTTTAATTAAAAATCAGTTTAAAAATATGTATACATTTAATAAAAATATATATATTTTTGAAACATTTCTACTTGTTTTTACGAAAATTTAAGTGTTTTTTTTAAATCTAGAATGCTCTGACAAGAAATGTTTGTCAGTGGCATTCAAAACATCATTTTTTACAAAATTTGTAGAAAGTATTATAAAATTTAGTGAAATAAAAGCAAAATTTGTAAAAAATAATTTTTTATTAGAAGGATTAATTGCATATTTAAACATAGTTTTTAATTCCAAACAACTTTTTTATAACAATTTTTGAAATTGTAAATATAAAGGTCTTTACCTTGGCAAAATTAATTTTTTTTGTACCTTAAAAGATTGATAAAATTTAATTTTTGATTATTATAGATTTAAGAACATAATAACTTTTTATGAAGAATAACTTTTTTCTAAATAAAATAAAAAAGTTTCCCCAACTTATAGACAACTGTATATATTGTAACTAATGTTCGTATCATACCTTTTAAAAACATATGTTTAAGTGTAAACAAATTTTTATTTTCTAGATATTCGCAACTCCTTCCGATGTAAACATTTTACCAGAGTGCCAAAATGATCCCAGAGTAGTAACAAATTTATTGGACGGGGTAAACAGGACCACAGACGATTTTCATATTTGGTTAGCGCCATTTTATCCCGGAAGTAGCCATATTATTAATATAGAGTTTTTTGAGGAGACTACGATTGCGATGATAAGGATATGGGTAAGAGAAAAATTCGTAGATGCAAAGGTTAAATAAGATTTTTTTGTTGGGTCGCAAAAAGCCGCAAAATATTCAAAAATTAAGAACTAAATTTAACTACCCTATTTTAGAATTATAATAAGTCGAGAATACACTCATACAGAGGAGTTAGAGATATGGTAATGCTGTTAGATAACACACCGATTTTTAAAGGAGATAGCTAGAGCATGCGGCGAAATACTGGGAGGAATTCACCATTTTGGTGATGTAAGAAAGGAGTATTATTTTTAGTTTTAATTAATATTAATGTAAAATATTTTTTAGACAATTTTATTTACTACGGACGAAATAATTTTGGAAACTATATCCCTCAATGACACTTCATTTTCGAGTTTGACGTCACAACCTCCAACGCCTATTAATAAAGATGACAGGCCTCCGACTTCAATACTTACGTCAGAGGTAAATTATTTTTTTTTATTTAATAGAGAAATATATATGTATATATGTATACAGGGTGTCCCAGAAGTAATGGGACACAGCAGATTCCTTGGGTCAAAATAATGCAATTAACGTTAACTTTTCTTATCCCAAAGTTGATAATAACGAAGATACAGGGTGTCCAACTTTTAATTTTGTTTTCGTTTTTTTGTTATAATTTCTTAACTAAATGACATAGCGGTACAAAATTGTGGATTTAGGGGTTTCTTGAGGCAATTCAAATATGTGATGTTGCTGGTAGAGGGTGCCAGCTACGGCCTACCCACTTGTTTTAGATGGCATAACTTTTTTTAAGCTTAGTATATTGACCTGTTTATTAAAAAGGAAGCTACTTTAATTCCCTCTGCGTCAAAAATGTATACTTTATTTAGGTCTCTGGGAGCAACTGTTTTCAAGATAAACGCACTTTAAAGGACCCCCCAATTTTCCTATGGAAAATGGTTTTAGGCCAATTGTTTTCAAACTTTGCAAAGAAATAGTTTTCAATACGCTGATCAAAAGCCTTTACGGGCACAAAACCCAAAAACCCCCTAACCCCCCCAAAATCATCCTCAAAATTCTCCAAATCCCTAGTGATTTTTAGGCTCATTTTGGGGAGGTTAGAGGGGTTTTTGGGTTTTGTGCCCGTGAAGACTTTTGATCAGCGTTTTGAAACTATTACTTTGCAAAGTTTGAAAACAATTGGCCAGAAAACATTTTCCATAGGAACATTGCGGGGTCCTTTAAAATCCATTTATCCCGAAAACAGTTGCTCCTAGAGACCTAAATAAGGTATACATTTTTGACGCAGAAGGAATTATAGTAACTTCCTTTTTAATAAACAGGTCAATATACTAAGCTTAAAAAAAATTATGCCATCTAAAACAAGTGGGGTAGGCCGTAGCTGGCGCCCTCTACCAGCAACATCAAAAGTATGCACAAATTTGAATTTGTTGCCTCAAGGAACCTTCAAATCTCCAATTTTGTACCGCTATGTCATTTAGTTAAAAAATTATTACGAAAAAACGAAAACTAAATGAAATGATTGACACTCTGTATCTTAGTTATTATCAACTTTGCGATAAGGCAAGTTTACGTTAATTGCATTATTTTGAGCCAAGGTATCTGCTGTTGCTCTGTGTCCCATTACTTTTGGGATACCCTGTATATAGAATGGAAAGTACAGGGTGGCGCAAAATGAGCATTTTAATTTAACTGCTGTATAAATTTTTTATTTGTAAAATTTTTTAACCATTATTTTATAAAAATGCAGTCTGTAAATAGAAAATAATTTAGGCCTAAACGTAAAAAATAACATCTCACAGATGTCACCCATTTTCTGCTTTACAAAGTCGTGCCCTTTTCAACACATGTTTCATGACTTTTCGCAAAATGTTAGGTGTTATAGCACGGATTTCATTGTAAATGTCATGCCTTAGTTAAAGGATGGTTTGTGGCTTATTAACTTACACTCTTTCCTTGAAATAGCCCTAAAGAAAAATGTCTGGAGCGGTCAAATCTGGAATAGCGATTATCTCTAGCTTTTTGCCATAATGCAACAGCATAATATTCAAGCCCTTGCTGGTAGTCTGCCGGCCCTATTTCTTGGACCAGCTAAATTTTATGGAATAAACATGTGCAATGTACCCAAAATTCTTTAAAGAAACCTCTTTGATAACCAAAATTGTGATAAACGTCTCCTCGTTGATGTTTCAGCATTCTCTTTCACGCTTTTCCGTACACGTTCAATATGTTCACCAGTGTACGTTGTATGTGGACTTTTAGCACTAGAAAGGTTTCTTACTGAACCTTGTTCCTAAAAATTAGCAACTAAGCGAGTAATTGTTGGCACTGAGGGTCCAACCTGCACATTAAAATGTATGACGCATGCTGCGTCAGAATAACTGACATTCCGAGTGAAAAATAAAATTCAATAATTTTCGTGCTTTGTTCTATAATTGCTCCATTTCAAATTCCTTAAGTTTTCTTTACAAATTTTAAAAATGAAAGAGAAAATAAAATGATAAATAAAAAAGTTTAATTAAATATTTAAACTGTTCAGTTTTAGTTTTGTTTTTTTAACTTTTCTTTCGGTTTGTTCATCCCCTGTGAAGGGGTGGCGTGGGTTGGGGGTGAAAATTGGGGCCAAACACAGAATTTTTTGAGGAATCCGAAAATGCAAAAAATAGGGGTTTTATTTAAAATTATAAAACCACCCTTACGTTCACCCCCTTAAGAGGAGTGGGGGTGGTTTTTGACATCAGAATTAGATAGACGATTGTGTCAAAAACAAAGTTCAGTTGCAATCTTGGAAATCCAACCTTTCGTTCTCGAGATATTTGACCCAGTCCAGACTTTCGGACACCCTGTATTTTAATATTAAACCCAAGTACATATTCCAATACTGAAGCTTAAAAATAGTCATTATTAATTTGCATACCTTTTAATTTTGACAGATTCGTGCAATACGTTCCTGTCCTTAAAAATAAAAAGTCTGATTTTCAGTGGTGCAGGTAGGCGCTGCCCGTTAAAAGAATGCCTCTGGCTATAGCGATGCCTTTGTGTGTTGCTCGAGTCAAGAACTTCAATCGAGCCGACCCGGCTTTCACATCTGGTTTTAGTGGTCAGGGTCCAAAAATAAACATAAAAGCCTATACAAATATGGGTCCGCAAGGCCTTCGTTTTCGAAATACTGGGTGTTAAAATTTTTATTTAATTTTTCTATTTTTTAAATAAAATCTATGATTATGTAAATATTGGAGTAAAAATTGGTATCCGGGGATTTTTTGGTATGACGGATTCGAACCTAATCTTATTACGGCTCTTACTTGTAGGGGGCGCCACCTACACACCTTTTTACTATTTTAAACAAGCACAACCTTTTGGTATGGCCCTATATTACATTTTGAGTAAATTAAATAATTGTTTTGTCATTTTTACGTCAAAAAGGTATACTTGTTAAAAGTTGATATGAGCAACTGTTTTCGATATATTTGGATTTTAAAAATTACGACGCATCTGATTTTATTATAGCAAAATTAAAAAAAAATAAAACAAAATGTATAATTAAACAATATGTATTTTAATTTTTAATAAAATTATTGTTCTTAAATTATGTTCGGCAAAACATAAGGTAAGTTTTATAATTTTTAAAAATTCCACCATTTACTTCTAAGCACATGTCAGCTCTGTGGTGAACACCCTGTATCTCGGAAACGAAGGCCTCGCGGATCCATTTTATGTTTTTTTTTGAGACATTTCCTTATGAATCACCCTGTATATAATTAAATGTTTCGGTAAGACAACTGGCCAATAATAAGTCAAATGCATCCTCTTGATTTTTGTTGGAGGGGGTTATCGGGTTTTGTATTTGTTGATACTTTTGATCAGCATGTTGAAAACTATCACTTTGCAAAGTTCCAAAAAAATTGGCCGAAATCCATTTCCCATAAGAATTGTGCGATGTCCTTTAGCGCCATGCACAGAATTTTTCTTTTTATTTAAGTTTTTAGTTATTATTCTTTGAAATTTAAGGTACGCCCGATTACTGGTATGCCATCTATAAAACACAAACCTCAGGAATCTTACAGAGAAAAACAAAATTCTGCTGGTGAATCACCTGAACAAATCCTATTGGGTGCCAAAAGAATTGATTTGGTACTGGTTGAGAATTGGGGCAATCCACTGGCAATAGGACTGACTGGGATAGAAGTTATAGAAGGACCTGATAACGTTTTAAGGTAGATTAGATTAGATTAGATTATTTGAGCGGAGATGGGGAAAAATGACCTCCACCACTGCAACCTTACCAGATTTATTGTGGTTTCTCCTATCGTTCTTTAGAGTACCTTGTCCAAGCCCGTCTTCTTAACTAGACTCCAGAGTCTCGACACTGGCCACTCCATATAACTTGCCGGTTTTGGCTTCTCCTCCCCAAGCCTAGTAAACCTAAGCCTGCATAGTGCTTCGCAATGGCACCACACATGTAAGGCTGTTTCTTCAGCCTCCTGGCAGGACCTACACAGGCTATCCTCCACCAGGTTTATTCTTTCCAGGTGCTTGTTAAGTTTACAATGTCCTGTTAGTTGACCTACCGTTATCCTTACGACCTTACGGCTGTGGCTCAGTAGGTCTGATGTAAACTTGGCCGAGCGGGTCTTAATGAACTGCTTTGCCTGTCGTTGTCCCGGTGTTTGTACCCACCAGCTTTGAAACTGTCTGTCTACCCAACTCTTAATAGATGCTTTGAAGACCTGCCGAGATACCGCAGAATGGCTCCGGGCCTATCATTTCCGCGGCTGATCCTCTTTTGGCTAGGTCGTCGGCTTCTTCGTTGCCTGGATGGCCCTCGTGGCCTGGTACCCAGGCTACCGTAAGTTTGTTTGCCGCCGACTTTTTCCAGGGCTGGTATACAGTCCCCGACTAGTTTGGAATTAACTTTTGGGGAACTGATGGCCTTCAGGGCCGCTTGGCTATCTGAGTAAATGACGATATTTTTTCCTTTACTCCCTTTTTCTTTAATCCTCACGGCGCAATGCACTATTGCTGCGATTTCCGCTTGGAAAACCGTGGCGTGCTGACCGAGACTTTAGATTACCTTTTCTCTAGGCTTATCTCAATAGATTCCAGCTCCTACACCCTTGTTGGTCTTGGAGCCATCTGTATACCAGATATGATCGGCTTTGATTGGAGGGCGTCCCTTCCAGTCCTCCCTATCTGGTATGACAATACGAAAGTGTGTGTTTTAAGGTAAGAAACATGTATATACAAAGAAATGTTTAGCGTTGAACATTGGTTTAAAGATATTCTTTCATTTTATTTTAGAATTGACGGAAGGAACTTAGAATGTAACGTTAAAAGTAGAGGTCTGAAAAAACTAATAAATGGTGAAAACCTAACGACAAATTCCAAAAATATGTGGTGTGTGTCACTTCACGAAGAAAGTATAATTATTTCCATTAGTTTTAATGATTTTAAATATGTTTCAGGTAAGTTAACCAACAAATTCTTCTACCTACTTTGCCTTTCAGAATAAGTTAAACTTTTCTGAAACACTTTAAGATATAGTTCTATACTTTGGGCACTTTCGATTAAGAAAAACATCATTGGGAGCCAGTTTTACAATATGATTTTTCTTTTTTAAAATACCGTGACATATATTTTTTAGGATTAAGAATATGGAACTACAATGAAAATTTGGAACTTAGCTCTGCTGGAGTAAAAACTATGAAAATTTTGTTAGACGGGCAGCCGGTGTTGAACTCGGTGACAGGAGACGAATATTTTCTTTTAAGAAGGGCTCCAGGAAACGTTTTTTATGATTTCGTGCAAGATGTAAGGTAAAAACAAAAATAAAATCTAATTTGTTAATCCACCTCGTATATCCAACAACTCTTGTTTTTTTGGTAATCTACAATAGGTTGCCTAAAAAATTATGATCAAGGCTATGATTAATTAAAAAAAATGATACTCCCTCTATAATTTTAATTTTTATTATAGTGTATTATTTTTTTCTCAAATTTTATAAATAAAAATTTTAATAATTTGTTTAACTTTTATTTTCAAAACTTTTTAAAAGTTTTTTTTAATTGAAACCACAATTTTGGTGGTTGGTTCTGTTTCGTAGAATAATAATCTGAGAATTATACTGGAAGTTTTAAAAATTTTCATTTTATTTTATTTTTAAATTTGCGGTTCTTTAATTTATATATTAAATTAAACTGAACATAGACCCTCATGATGTTTTAGATTTTTTGATGATGGACCCAGTAAAAGACTTTATGGGCCTTTATCGGAAAATACCTTAAGCTGCGTATTTGGTTTCGTTATGGAAATGATTATCTATTCAACTTGGGGTGATCATTATTACTGTGGTTTAAATGGTATAGAGCTTTATGATGGTAATGGAGAAAAAATACAGCTAGAGGAACAAAGTAAGTTGATTAAAAAAAAATAAAGATTTTTTCATTAAATAGTAATAGTCCCTGAGCCAGCTTCAAATTTGGTCGATTATTTCCTCTCAAGCGAAAATTGGTAGAATGCATCAGAGGGTTGTATTATAAAGCTTCGTGAACGTCAGCTGCGGTTCCGTTGGTACAACGAGTCGCGGTAGCCTTTTTAATAATGACAACGCAGTGATTTAAAAATGACAACGTTAATTCAGAACTAACTGGTATTTTTTATTGTTGTTCATAAATATGAGGTGATAATAAAGTAACAATTTTTTAAAATATATTACGGTGGCGATAGATGCTCCCGCCTAACTCCTGCGCTATAACTTTTCAAGTATCAACTGACGATTTTTGCAACGAGATAGCCAGCTGACATATATATTTATCCATATTCAATATTTAAATAAATTTTTTATTTAAGGATCAATGATAAAACTCCAAATGCATAATATGTCCACTGTGCATCCCATAGTTTGAATTTAGTAGTTAATAATTTAGTGCAGAAGGTTTACGTTTTCTTCAGTGAAAGCTTACCTCGCTGGCAAGAGTTAAATCAAACTGTAAGTGGCGATTTTAATGTAAAAAACTTAACTTTGAAAAAACTATGCTCCACAAGGTGGTCATCTCGTAATCTCTTATTTATGAACAACAATAAAAATACCAGTTAAATGTGAATTAACGTTGTCATTTTAAAAATTACTGCTTTGTCATTTAAAGGTAGGCCAT
>JAHBCN010022805.1:0-12967 GCA_019359885.1 Listronotus oregonensis
ATATATATATATATATATATATATATATATATATATATATATATATATATATATATATATATATATATATATTAAAACCATTAGAAAGTGTCTTTTGTTTTTTCATATCTCTTTAAATAACGTCAGAAAAAAATAAAAACGAAATCAGCAAATTTCGGTTTTTCCGGATATCTCGGAAGTACTCGGAATTTTACAACTTTCTAATCGGCATGTTGTTAGGCACCTAAATGCGCAACTTTACCATAATTCTCAATATGCACCTATATATATATATATATATATATATATATATATATATATATATATATATATATATATATATATATATATATATATATATATATATATATATATATATATATATATATATATATATATATATATATATATATATATATACCATTTTACCAAATTCCCCGATATTTCCTTTAATTTATTAAAGTACACCGTATAATATAAAAAATAAATATATTTTTTGAATGTAAACAGTCTTTATCACCTACTTTAAAAACTGCTGTCTAAAATACAAAAAATAATTATTGTTTTAAAATATCACAGAACTGTTTCTATCACTTTCAAATCACTGGTTGCTGCATTAGCAACATTTTCACATTTTATAGGTTCAATTTTATTCAATTTTTCTTCTAAGTCGTAAGAACATCATCCTAAAAAATAGAAGTATTATATAGTTTGTAGTAGTAGTCAAAAAACGTATACAATTATTTTTATTTGGGCTTTTTTATTATACATGGTGTAAAAAGTATGATGCTCACGATTTTAATAGGCGATAGTCGAGCTCAAAACAAGACAAAAAGTTCATATGACATATGTGTCAAAACTTGACAGATTTTTGTCTAAATGATGTCAAAGTTATAAACTTTGGTCCCAATTATTTCTGAAACGCTTAACACTTGGCAACTTTCGTCTTAATCGCTCATCAGTAGATTCATTGCCCAATAAAAAAAACTAAGTGCTAAATGTGTCAGTCTACCAATTAAAAAATAACAATAATAATAATAATAATAATAATAATGTTTCTCCCAGTTAAACATTTAAAAAACAATTGGCAACAGCGCTGCTGTTCGTCAAGTCAGTAGCCACTTTGTATTATGCCTAGTCGCTGCGGTATTTTTGTCTGTTTTTTATTTCGTGCCTTGAAGTTTAAAATAATGTTTTCAAACTGGGAATATGCCGATATGTTAATAATTTACGGCTTGCCAAACCATAATGCTAATCTAGCAGCTCAAATTTACCGTGAAAGATTTTCACAACGGTACCAAAGAGTTTTCGAAACGGGATTTGTGCAACCGAGAAATCCTGGTAGGTACATATGTAACTGTGGAACAAGAGAAAATAATTTTGGAAATTGCAAAAGAAAATCCTGGAACTACTACGAGGTCATTAGGTCGCGAACTAACCGTATAACATACCACAGTTCACAGCTGTTTTTTTATAATTAGAGGCTTTCTATTCTTCAAGCAAAATAAAACATAATAATTTGCGTTCTTAAAATGGATATTAAGCTTAATTTTGTGAGTGGTAAGTACAATTATTTTTCAATTACAAATAAAATATAAATAAACATCTCTCCTGAAAAAGGGTAAATATGTAAAATCTCGCAAAAACGTTCAACGTTCGATGAGTGATGAAGTGGGTGCGCTGTTGCCAAATTTTTTAAACTTTAAAAGGCCATATTTCGAAAACAATTAACTTTTGACCCATGTGTTTTTGGCTTGTTTTGAGCTCCAATATCACCCATTAAAATCGTGAGCATCATACTTTTTACACCCTGTATTTATAATAAGTCCAAGTATTTTTATTTACATTTACAATGAATTGGCAAAAACCAGAATGGCAAGTACCAAAAAATACCTTTAAACTGCTATTTTTATTGATTTTTTTTATTTTACACGTTTTTTGATCTTTTATTTAAAAAAAATATATGATGGGCTTTGTGCACCAACATAATTTTTTATCTTTATAATTATATTAATAAGCTTACAAGCCCATGAAATTTTTTAAGATAAAAGATCCACAAACGTGTAAAATTGCAAAAATTCAATAAAAATGGCAAGTTGGAAGGTTTTTTGGTATTCTCCATTCTGATTTTTTTTTACCTATTTATTGTAGGGGTAAATAAACATACTTGACTTATTATAAATATGTACCAAATATGTAGAGCCCTTATTTCTCCGATATCCTATATTTCTTAAAACTTGTATTCTTATTTGATTAATGGTATTTACAAGTGGGTGTTTCATAATGCATAGGATTTTTGACATAAATTTGATTGTTAATATTTTTCTTCTGTAATCTGGGTTGTGTTCTGTAGTTTCTGCCAATAGAACATTAGTAGGAGTTCACTTCATGCATCCTAAGGGTAATCTTAAACCCTGGAATTGCAATTTGTATAATTGTTCGATATTTGTTTTAATGTTCTAGTTGAAAAAAATCAATTCATAATCTAAATGAGATTTGATTAGAGCATTATAAAGACTTAGAAGTGTTTTGGGATCTGCTCCCACCAAACTCTACAGAAAATTCTTATTAGATTAATATTTTTGTGTCTTTTTTAAGTTTTTTATTCTATATTTTTTTATTCTACAGCGTGTCCAAGATAATACGGGCCAGTATGGGGATCTCCAAAACGGTAAGGGATCGGTGGGTAGTTTAAATTTAGCAAAGTTGCTTATTGGGGAGCTTAATAATATACCGTTGTAAAATTAAAATTCTATTTTGTACTTCCAGAAATATGGCCGAAAAACTGAAATTTTCGATTTTCCTTTTTATTTTCTAAAAATACTATAATCTAAAAATACCTTCTCTTTGGAACTTCTTGCGCTTCATCCATTGGCGAAGTCAAAAATTTCTTACGACGTTTCTTTTTCGCTAAACCATCATCACCTTTACCAATGATCTTAGTAGGCAACCTGTCGAAATCTGACATTTTGTTAAACATTCTAAACCGTTGTTAACTTTTAACAATTGCTAAGTCCATTGCTAAATTTAACAACGCGTTTATCACTCGGCCGTTAATATTTTTTTGTTAAATAAATATATTTTCCATAAGAGAGAATGAGTTAGACAAGGAACGCACATTATTTCTTATGGGGGCGTTCCATATTTTTTAAATAAATATTAAGTGTTATACATTTTTGTAATTGGGATAATAAGGGGTTTATAAAAATTAAATAAATAACCCAGGGCCGTATTTAAAAAAATAAAATTGATGATGGTTTAACGAAAACGAAACATCGTAAAAAAATTGACTTCACCAATACATAAAGAGCCAAAAACTTCCAATGATATTGTATTTTTAGAATTTTTCCAACTTTTGAAATAAACTAGTAAAAAAATAAAAATGAAAATCGAAAATTTTAGTCTTTTCGCCATTTTTCCGAAAGTACGAAATGTAACTTTAATTTTACAACAGTATATTATTGAGCTCCCCAATACGCAACTTTGTCAAATTTAAACTACCCACCTATCTCTTACCGTTTCGGAGATCCCCATACTGGCCTTCCTTCTCTTGGACACGCCGTATACTATGTTATGTTTATTCCGTTTAAGATTTTTTTGTAAGCTAAGTCCAAGGTATTTAGTTTCATCACTGATTAAGGAATTCTTTACATTGATTGTTGTTATAATTATATGTGTGATGTTTTTTTGTAAACAAAATGGCTTCACATTTATCCAGAGATAAATGTAGTTTATATTTCTCCAACTATTTAATCAATATATCTACATTAATAAATATAATACTTACCCGATTAAAGCACAACAAATGCTATACAAAACTATGCTGAAGAAGAAAAATGTCGGAGGATAAGTACGTAAAGTTTTGAGATAAATTATTTTATTGTAGACCGGTACAAAAACTGCAGGAGCAAGAACATCACATATTCCCAAAAGTGACTGGGCTTTCCCAATGTCATTTTGGCTAACAATTTTTGTTGCTAAAGATTTTTTTGCAGTCCGGTAAACTCTGGTAAAAATACTAACAGCAAGGCCTAAAAAAATGATAATGTTGTGTTTTGTTGTTTTTATTTGGTAACATAGCGACTGTGTCTCTTGGGCTATAAGTCCAATATTTAATATTTCTAAAGAGTTTCGTAGTTGATACACAATTTTTTAAAGTAATTTAGATTTAAGTAAAAATAAAGTCCATTATTCTGTTATGTCTAAATTGTCCAAATATAACAAGGATTTCTTAAATACTACAAGTTGCAAACTGTCTGTTATTCAGAAACAGTTTACACTTTTACACACCTAGTAATAAAATACACCTTTGATAAGAGCGCTTACTTAAAAAAAGTGTAAAATAGTGTACACTATTTATGAATAACAAACAGATCTAAAAATGATTAATTATGGCAAAGTTTCATAACTTGGTCCTTAGCCAAATTCTGTTAACATACACCTTCTAACATTCGAAGCTAATTTAAGCGGTCTGGTAAACTTTGGATGCTAGATTGACAATGGTGGGATATATTATGGTTTTTGGCCATTTTTTTCGATTTTTAAAACGCTTTCTTCAATTTTCAAAGATTGCTTCCGCGCGAAATGCACATTTAATTTTAATGATCTTCTTTATAGGGTTTGATTAATTTCTCAGTAACGATGCTATGGCAAAAATTTTATTAATTAAAGCAAAATAAAGTTTTTTGTGGGTAAAATACTCCTCCAATCGGATCCCCGGGTGAGGAGTGCTCTTGTGGTTCCACCATCGATAAGTTAAATCTCATTTACAGATATATGTGGGCCTAACTCTAACATAAACTTTGTCCACCATTACCTTTAATTTTCCAAACAAATACTTTTTATAAACAAAACCCAAATGGGTGTCAAAACTTCAAAAAACCGCCTGAATGTTAGTATGGACCCACCTACTTCTCTAGGGTTTCCACTTATAATTTAAACCCCCTAGATTTTTTTACTTCTAACCCTGAACTCTACCCAGTATCGGTAATTGCACCCCTTGGTCACTCAGATCATGGCTTGGTCACTGTATCATACTGTGCACATTCTGAGGAAACTGAATGCATGCCGCAACGCACCGCCTGGCACTACAACTCATCCGACAGGGATGGTTTGAGATTATTTTGCCACCTACCCTTAGGATCCTACCTGCTTTTCCTCTTACGATCCTTCCGAAATTTGTAAACAACCTAAATAATTACCCCGTTGACTTATTTGGGTTATTGGTTATTGGGTTATTAGTGATTTTATAAATCATGCGATAGAGCCAGACTTTTAAAAATCCAAGCTCACAAAAAGTTTCTTCATAATCCTTGTCCCGAGAATCGACAGGTTAGCATCGAAGCAAGAAATCGGTGTAATCAAATTAGCTTAGAAGCCAAAGACTGTTTTAACAATCGCATAAAAGATAAGTTCCTCTTTTGCTCCAATGGTCCTCTGCCAAAAACATTGGTTAACACTTCTGTACACATTCTTTTCTACACCTAACTTTGAAGTTTTGTTACCTCTAAAAAAAGCCGAGCTATTTGCTAAACAATATACTGCCTTTGATTCTCTCGTAAATCTTCTCCAACATTTGCGCCTCTTTGTCATAAAATGTCTAATATCATTTTTAAGATAAAGCAGATCAAGCTCACCACAATCATCTTAAAATTGTGCTCCAGAGCTTGCACCCAGCTTAACTTGCCTCTTTCGAATTTCTTATGGCACAAACATTTTTTCGGAGGGCTAGAAAGTCTCACGTGTAAAACGTATCTCCAAGAAAAGATCGGAAACTCTTCCTTCTACTATATACCTACATCTCTTCGTTCAGTTGTTTGTAGGTTAGGTTTAAAGTGAGTGGGTATAACACCCTTCCACCGCGACCGATCGGTTTATTGTGGCTCCAGTTGTTTGTAAGTAATGGTAAGCAAAAAATACAATAATTCCGAAATTTAAAATATTTAGAAAAACACAAAATCTTTCATGACAGATACTAGGGATTCCGTCACAAAAGGTCCACACTGTTGTCTCGCGCTACTAGAACAAGTCCCTTGAGTTCCTTGGTAAATCCCAGATTATTGCCCTTGACATATCCAAAACTTTTGACCAGGTCTCGCATGAGGCTCTTTTTAGCAAGCTTCCGTCCTACGGTCTTTCACCCAAGTTTGTTCTTGGCTCTCCAGTTTCCTTTCCAATCGACGTATATCAGTTATTGTAGATGGTTACTCTTCCAGCGTTTCCCAAATTAATTAAGGGGGCCCCAGGGCTCAGTACTCACACCAACTCTGTTTTTTCTTCACATCCACGAACTTCTCTTTCACAATTAATCACAGCCAGTCTCAAGCACATGTCTCTTTCACAAGATCTTAAGCAATATTAGATTGATGTTCGCTGCCGCAAAAAAGTCTGCTAGTACTGATCCTATACCTATGAGCGGCCAAGTTCTTCAGAACAAAGAGTCATTCAACCTTGTTGGCGTTACTTTCGAGAAAAACCTAAAATGGCATAAACGCCCTTCTTCTAATTTGTATACTCACTATGTATCCCAAAACAGACCCTCCTTAGAATATTGTTATCATGTCTGGGAAATGGCGTGTCACTCGACTCGTAGCATTTTTGATTCCATTTAAAAAATCTCCATTTAAAAAACTCGTCTTATTAATAATCCCACGCTTACAGGAAATATTCCTTCTATTGCCCCTTTATAGCTATTTTCACAACTTCTTCTCCGAGAAGTTGTCAGTATAAATACCCCTTTAAAAAAAATGCTTTATAAACAACGAAGATAATCGGCCGTTCTGGGACTTTCTACTTACCCTGTATATGAGACAACAGTGTGATTTCAGTTGCTAACAGGGTGTCACAACTTTTGGAAAAGAGACTTTGTCTCATTATTGCACCCCGTTGTTAAAGAATAAATCGACATAAAAAACTCATTACAATTATTTGAACGGTTCGCGAGAAAGCCGAATTTGAAATTGAGGCCAATTTGTGTACATGCCAGTTTTTTGTAGAATGTTTTCCTAATATTGCTCTTTTAGTAAACAAAGAAATCAAACTTTCTAGACCCAGTAAGTTAATTGTGGGGCCTGCTGGACTATATATAAAACATTGGAAATAAGCTGGACCCAAAAAATAATATAAGAGATATCCCTAAACTTTAATAGAATAACATCATCACAACCAGTCTGTCAGAAGCAATACCTCCCAACCCACTTTTGTGCTTTATTAATTAGTAGTTGCGTTTTATTAGTATAAATATTTTTTTGATTAACTTTATAAAAGAGACCACAACTGGAATTATTTTTAACCACAACACCATGGGTTTTTAGCTGCACAAGAAGCGCCACAGTAACGATCATGTCCGATTTCTCACTGTAGCATTGTCAATTAATGTTTTTTTGGAAGATGAGTGTAAATGTCACCAGTGTTGTAATATTAATTAAAACATATGAAGACAAAGGCTGTACATCAGACATGGTATTTATGATTTTTAATTGCCTAATTAATTAACTGTAGGGATAACATTTTAAACATTTTTTTGTGCTTACCTGCATAAAATACTTTAAAATTTTGGGCTAGACCAAAAAATATATTTGTCACAATTTTATTTACAGTTGTTATCATTAATATAGTCAAGTCGCTAAAATGAAAAATTTTAGTAAATAGTGGAACCCCCAATAAATGCCCTGCTAAGGCGGTTAGAGAGTTCGCTGTCAGGAAATAGCTGTATTCAAGAGGAGTCCATTGAAAGACATTTTGTGTGTACAGGTAAAGCACACTAGTTTCGCCTAAAAAAGAAAAAGGTATTTTTATAATCGAACTTAAAATCAAGTCCTAGCTGAACTAGAGTTTAATTAAAAGTTAGGCGGATTTAAATTGGTATTGAACAAAACGCGATACTGATTGCGGATTTTGGCTAACGAAAATTTATATTTGATCTATGTTTTTGTTTATGCCAACTTTTTATGTATGTCGAAGACTATTTATCGCACAGCGTTGGGGAAAAATATTTTTAGTAAAAGGGGTCAAGAAAAATAGCTGGAAATTATTTTTAAGTTTCTAAAACTACCGCGAGATGGCGCAACCGCAACGGTAAATTAAAAAACCTATTTTTTCTTAAAAATTATCTAGTATTAGGTACAATTTTGATAACATCAGCAAAAACTCTAACTAATTCTGCATCAGTTTGTTAAGGGCTTTTTGTCGTATTTCTAATAATAATGGTGGGAAAAGATGATAAATAATGCTGTAAATAGCTCTATCTCCTACATATTTTACGAAAAGTAGATTAAATGTTTAAAAAAAAATTTAAAATCTTTTTAAAGTCATCCGTTTTTTTGTCGGGGGTTTGTGTTCACCAACTAGAGGGCGTTGTTTAAGAGAAAATTGGTTTTTCGAGATTTTCTGAGAAAGAATGACAATATGTTTTTTTAAGGTTAGAAGAGAAACAAATACCTACCGCGTTTTAATATCTGCTTTCGTTTTCAGATTTTTTAAAGTAACCTGTTTTTCAAATGACAAATAATATTAACAATTAATAAAAAAGTTTTTGTGACAAAAAAAAAAAAAAAAAATACTGTAAAGAAAAAAATAAAGTACTGAAAATTTGTATTGTATTACTAGAGAACAGAATGAACAATCGAAAACATGAAAATGCAGTGAGGGGCATTTATTAACTCTAATTTAAAAAATTTGTCAAGAGGGGGAAACAAAAAAAGAACAAAAGCTTTGAAAACGACAGGATTATTTAAGTTGACAATTGTCAGTTCTACGGCCGAGTGATGTTCGCGTTGTTAAATTTAGCAATGGACTTAGTAATTGTTAAAAGTTAACAACGGTTTAGAATGTTTAACAAAATGTCAAATTTTGACAGGTTGCCTATTAAAATCATTGAATAACACTGACAATGAGGTTTTGTTAAATATTCTAAACCGTTGTTAACTTTTAACAATTACTAAGTCCATTGCTAAATTTAACAACGCGATCATCACTCGGCCGCTAATCTAATTTTTAAATAAGCGTTGCTTAAATAAGTCATGTCGTTATCCAATCTTTTGTTCTTGTTTTTGTTTCCAAGCCTACTTGACCAATATTTAAATTAGAGTTAATAAATGCCCCAATCACAGCATTTTCATGTTTTCAAGTGTTTATTCTGTTTTCTAGTAGATACAAAACAAACTTTAAAATAGTTTCTAATATTTTTTCTTTTACTCTACAGTTAATATTCTTTGTGTCACAAAGACTGTTTTTATTAATTGTTAATATTATTTATCATTTAAAAAACGGGTTACTTTACAATATCTCGAAAACGAATGCAGATATCAAAACGCGGTTTTCACCAGAGTGTAGGTATTTTTTTCTCTTCTAAACCTAAAATAAAAAATTATATAGTCATATTTAACTTTCTCGAGAAAAACCGATTTTCTCTTAAACAACCCCCTCTATATGGTGAACTACAAACTAGCCGACACCAAAAAGGATGACATTTAAAAGAGCTTAAAATTTTCTTTCAAACGAGTATCCAGGATTTATGCAAAAATTTAAAATACAGTAAAACTTGTGATAACTGGCACCTTTTTATATTGGCCACCTGTGTTATCGGCCACTTTCAAGCTAACAAAAATCTGCTTTATAGGAAATCCCGTATATAAAAACCCTTAGATAATGGACACCCTTATAAAACAGCCACGGCCAGACTAATCTCAATTTTTATAACCTATTTCAGGTAAATCAATCTTTTTATATTGGCCGGAAATTCTTTGGGCTAATTTGTATTTTATTATTTTATGATTGTATTCAGCAAATTTTAAAGGTGAAAATACCCAACAATAATATTTATGGCCAGGTTCAAATAGCATTAGTGGCTTGGGGGATTTTCTTCACATCATAATTTTAGTTGCGTATTAAATCGATAAGAATAAAGTTATTGTGTTCGGAATCGAAGTGTTTAATCTTGTCCCCAAAACGAAATCGTTTGTCACTGAAGGAAAAACTTGAAGTTATCGCGAAAAGTGAAAAGTACGCTTTGAATTCGCGAAAACTGACTGAAAAGTTTGGTGTTGGAAAATCCGAGATAAATGATATTATTAGAAATTAAGCTTAACTAAACCGAATGTTTGAAGAAGGTGTTAATTTTGAAAAAAGAGGAAATTTCAGAAGTAGGAGGATTGGCAGTAGATCAAGTCGTCTACAATAAAATCGGTTCTGCAAAGCAAGAGGTAAAAATATTCCATTATCTGGCCCCTTAATTAAACAAAATAAACAAAAAGCACTTGAGGCAGCAAGCAATTTAAAAGTGGAACATTTTGTAGCCTCGAATGGTTGAACAACTGTTACCTGGCAATACAGGCCACCCTTCTATAAGGGCCAAATATTCTTAATTTTATGGTGGCCGTTATAGACAAGTTTTACTGTATTTAGTCTATATTTATTGGAATAAGTTTTATTATTATTATTATAACAAGTAGGGAGTTTAAGTTTTTGTATTGGAACAACTGTGACTTACCATCAAAAGCAGATCTATGCAAAAATGTCGTTAATACTAACAACCAAATGAATATTGTATCATTGTCTGAGGTTTTCTTTAACAACAGTCGAAATGTGTCTTTAGCATGCTCTAAATTAAACATATCTACTAAAATGCACTTGTCAAATTCTTTTTTTCTATATTTCTCAGGTTCTTTAATCCAGTACACACCGTACATTAGCGCGATGAAATTTAAAATAGCGGCACTACTTAAAACACTAAGATATCCAGTATTAACGTAAAACAACCCACTTACAGACTGAACAATTGGTATAACTATACTTATCACAATTTGCACTACACCTAATCGTAACGTTCTCATTTTGACAGAACTAATGTCAGCTATGTAAGCTGTTGTAGACATGACAAGCATTGTTTGACCACCAAAAAGAGAGGGAATAATTTTCTGAGAAATTCCTTGAACTTCTATGGGAAACTGGTGCATGAATATTGTGCATATAATACAGCCTAAAAATAGTAATTAATGGTTTAACTTTTTATTAGACTTTGTCTTTTACAAATCAAGCATTTTACTAAACTTATTCTTTTTTAATTTAAAAATGATCTCCTTGTGTTTGTTAATATTATTATTAAGATTTGTGGGCCTAAAATGTGCAATAGTGCTATAATAGAATATTTTATTTTTTTCTTTTATCAATAAAGAGGCGTTCTCTTTATTGATTGGGAAAAGAAATTGCAAAACAACTTCTGTTTTTTTTTTAACTAGGGACAGTCCACGAAGGCTGATGCCTAAGTATTAACGTACCGTGGATGTCTTAAGTGTGATGAGAGGGAGTTTGTTCACACGGGACTTAAATATTTGGAGATTGGGAGGAGAAGGAAAAACTTCTGCGGGCAGCAGGTTCCATAGTCTTAACACTCTAGGGATAAAGGAACGAAGAAAGCGGAAAGTTCGTGGCCTCTCTAACTGAACTGTAAAAGGATGCATAAAAGTTGCACTACGTGTTGCTCTGTTGGGAGCTGCCAGAGAAGGAATTATACTGGCCAACTCCTCTGAGCAGAAGCCGTGAAAATACCTATAGAAGAGCGGGAGATCCCCTACAGCTCGACGGTGGGCAAGAAGAGGAACCCTTTTTAGTCAGCGTTGGATCATTAATAAGACGAACGGCTCTTCTTTGAATGGAGTCCAGAATGCTGAGTGTTGTAGGGGACGCCATTCCCCAGACATGAGAACAATATTCTAAAGAGGGTCTGATTTGAGATACATACAGAGTGTACAGATTGGAAGAAGAGAAATATTTTCTGGCTCGAAAGAGGAATCCAAGCTTTCTTGAAACTGCCGAGGCTATGGCTGTAATGTGTTTGTGCCAGTTGAGGTTATTCTCAAAAGTAATGCCGACAAGATTAAAAGACTCTTCGTTCGGCAGAACTTAGCCGCTCATATGTAAGGAATGAGCATTGGCAGACTTTTTTCGCGACAGCGAACATGACTGTGTTTTCGAGGCATTAAACTGAACAAGATTTTTTGTGCCCCAATGCAAGATAAGTTTAAGGTCTTGTGAGATATCTGCATTGACCTGCGCTTGCTTTCCAAATCAGAATTACATGGTGGCTTAAGAAATTGAATACTAGAGTGGAGGGTACTATCGTCAGCAAAACTATGAATGGGATTAATAGTGGAAGAGAAAAGATCGTTAATGTGTAGAAGAAACAGCGTGAGTGTGAGCACTGAGCCCTGGGGCACCAACATTATTCCGGTAGAAGTGGAAGAATGACCATCTACAGTAACTGATATACGTCAATTAGAAAGGAAACTAGGAAGCCAAGAGCAAAGCTTAGGTGGAACATCGTAAGAAGGAAGTTTATTAAGGAGCCCATCATGCCAGACCTGATCGAAAGCTTTGGATATGTCAAGAGCAACGATCTGAGATTCACCAAGAAACTTAAGGGACTTGTTCCAGTTGTGTGAGACAAAGGAAAGAAGATCAGCTGTGGATCCACTGTGACGGAATCCATACTGTCTACTATGTAAGATCTTATGTTTTTCCAGATATTTTAAGATTTGGGAATTAATAACTTTTTCCGTTACTTTGTAAACAACAGAAAGAAGAGATATAGGTCTATAGTTAGAAGGGAGAGTTTTAGAACCTTTTTTGGGGACAGGTTGCACACATGCAGCTTTCCAACTCCCCGGGAAAATGCCCGTGTCGTAAGAGATTCTAAAGAGGCGAGTTAGGATGGGTCCAAGCTCGGGAGTACATTTTTTTAAGACGATTGCTGGTATGCCATCCAGCCCAGACGATTTGTTAGTATTAAGAGAAGAAGGAATACGCTTGATCTGTTTGACTTTAAAAATTATATCGGACATTTAATGCGAAACAGGGACAACTGTTGGAAGAGGAAGATTAATAGGGGGATCAAGCGTAGAATTGTCAGCAAATTGTTTGGAAATATTCGGCTTTTCCTTGGAGGTGGGGAAAATTCAATTTTGAGTTGAGATGGAAAAAAATTTGTGCA
>JAHBCN010022806.1:0-13155 GCA_019359885.1 Listronotus oregonensis
AAAAATTAAAAACTCAAAAAAAGACAAAGGGAAAAAATTTATCAAAAAAATTCAAAAAATTTTGTTAAAATTGGGGGAAAATTAAAAAAAAATAAATAATTAGAAATTATGGGGGTTTTGGGCCCCAAACCGGGGTTTTTTAAAATTAATTTTTCAAATTTTTGGTTTAAGTTTTTTTAAATTAAAAATGAAATTTTAAAAATTAAATTAAAATGGCGTTTTTTTGTAAATAATTTTTTAAAAAATTATTATAATTTGGTAAAAAATCGTTGTTTTTCTAGTAGCATCGTAATTTTTTAAAAAAAATATAATAAAAAAAAAAATTTTATTTTTTAATGTTTTAATGTTTTGTTGGGGAACCTAAATGTTTGGGGAAAAAAAAGGTTAATAAATTTTTGAAATGTTCCAAAAGGGTACTTTTAAAAAAAAAAAATCAAACCTTTTTTAAAAACGTACGCCCAAATGGGTATAAAAAATGGCTTTTTATAACCAAAGCGTCCTACCAAAATTTTTAAAAAAATTCTGCATAATTTAACCCCAGAATGCATTAACAGATAAAAAATTTTTTTTAAAAAAGTCTTTATATTTTAAAATATCGAAAATTTTTTTTAAAAAAAGTTGTTGGAAATAAAAATTTAAAAGGGCAAATATAAAATTAATTTTAAAATTGAAAAAAAAATAAAATTTTTGGCTAATTTTCCCCCAAAAATTTTCCATATTGTTTCACGAAGGTTTGTTTTTTCGTCAAAAAGGCGTCATTCTTGGAAAAAGGTTTTTAAAAGGTTTAATTCAAAAAAATTTCTTTTTTGTTACAAAAATTTAAAAATTAAAACCCAATATTGATGCAAGTATTTTTAAATGCTTTTCTTTGAACGTTCAGAATGGTTTTCAAAAAAATTTTTTAAATTCATCATTTTTGGTTCACCAAAAAATTTTTTTTAATTTTTCCCCTTAAAAATTAAATAAGCTTAAAAAAAATTAATTTTTGGAAAAGAGTTATCGGCGGCCCCAAAGTTTTTTTTATCAAAACCTAAAAATATCTAGACTTAACGTTTTCCCCTTTCTAAATTTTTTTTTTTTTCTTGTTTCTCGTGAAAAGCCATCAAAACCTTTTTAGAAAATTGGTGTTTTAATCGGGCATAATGGAACAAAAAAAATTCCCCGGTCAACTTTTTTTAGCAAGTTTAAATTTTTTTAAACCCCCAAATTTAATTAAAGAAAAACCCGGGGAAAAAATACCTGCGAATAACTTTTTTGATTATTTTAAAATTTTTTTCCTTTTTTCGGGAAAAAAAAAACGGTCTATAAATTTGTTTTTTTTAAATTTTCTTTACCGTTTTATCTTATACCTTTTTTAGCAACAAACGTTTTCAAAAAATATAGTCATAATTTTTTTTTAAATATGCCCAAAACAAACCAAAGGGGAAAAAAAATCTTTTTTACCTCAAAAATTTTGCAGTAAGTAAAAACGGTTTTTAATTCCTGCATCTCTCCTTTTTTTAAATAGTCAAAAGGGGTTTAAAAAATCTTTTTTTGTTACCTTCTTAAATCCGTCAGGTTTTTTACAAAAAAAAATACGAAAATAAAAAAAAAAAACTGCCCTTTTTTACAAAACAATTTTTTTGAAAGTTTGAAAAAAAACATCATTTTTTTTAAACCCCTATTTTGGATATTATTTTTTAAAAAATTACTGCGAACCAAAAAATTTTTTTCCCCCAAAGAAACCTTTTTTCGTCTTAATTTGTTTTTGAATTTTTTGAACCCCTTTTTAATTTTTAAAATTAAAAAATTAAAAAGAAATTTAAAACCCCCTTGTGAAACGAAGTATATCAAATTTCGCTAAAAAAAAACCCCATGTTTAAGCCCTGTAAAAGGTTTTTTGTAAAGCATTTAAATTATGTAAAAATTTTTCCCCGATATTTCGTGAAAGACATCCTATTCCCTGTACAATAATTTCCAAAATTAAATTTTTTTGGTCAAAAAGAGATGTGCTGAGAAAAAAAAATAATAATAACTGCAACTTATGAATTTAAAAATGATTTTTAATTGAAAAAATTTTTTTAAAAAAATTTTGGTATTGTTAAAATTAAAAACCCTCCTCTACAAAAAAAAAATTAAAAATTATATTTTTTTCTTTTTCCCATGGGGGTTAAAAAAAAAATATTTAATGATTTTATTTTAATTTTTAAAAGAACTTTTTTTAGGAAGAAAAAAATTTTGTTTTAAAAAATTTAAAATAAAAAAAAATTCCAAAAATATAATTTAAAAATATATATATATATATATATATATATATATATATAATATATATATATTATATATATAATTTTTTTTTTTTTTTTTTTTTTTGGGTTTTTTTGGTTAACAAAAAATCAAAACTATTTTAGTTCCAGTTAAAAAAGTTTTATTTAGACTTTGCTGATTTCACCCTTTTTCAATGATTTTTCTATCTAAAACAATTGAACAACCAAGTTTGTTGTTCAGGGAGAAAAAGTAAATTTTTTATAAAAATTTTTAAAATTTTTTTTTCGACTTAAAAAAAGGTTATTAGATATAATTTTAACATTTTATTCATTCCCCGGAAAAATTTTTTTAATTAAAAAAACATGGTCAAAAATATTTTTTAACGAAATTGAATAAATTTAAAACAAATAAACATTTTTGGGGGTTTTAAAATATTTTCGGGGGGGTGACTTTTATAAAAACAAAAGCATCACCAAGATTATAAATTTAGAACTGTTATATAAATGAATGTTTTTTTAAAAAAGGGTGTTGTTTTTATTAAATACAAAATTAATTTTTTAACACTTTTTTTACATTTCAATGATCATTTTTTGGGGGTTTTTGATTTTTTGTTTATTTTTTCTAAAACAAAACAAAAGATAAATTATCAAAACATTTTGCCCCAAAAAATTTGGGATTTGTTTTGATCTTTGGGTTCTTTGGTTTTTTATAAATTTTTATAATATATATATATATATATATATATATATATATATATATATATATATATATATATATATATATATATATATATATATATATATATATATATATAAATAAAACAAACAAAATATTATTTGTCGTACGCCTATGATAAATATGTCAGCAAAATCAATTTGTCAATCAATTAGCCACAATTTCAGGCTTATTTATGCACCTGTCATTTTTAATAAATTTAAAACGTTGAAAACAACTAAAAATAGTTTTTGATGGGAACAGGGTGATAAACGAAGTTTTTAAAAAATGTCACTTCTCAATCATATTATATATAAATTTAATATTTAAAAAATATAATATTTTTTGCTTACCAAAATATTTTTTAAAATTAATTACTCCTATAACTATACGGTAGTTCATTCGTAAAACAGCTTATTTTAAGAATTAAATGAAATTGAATTTTTTAATTGCCTGTGAAACGAGATATTAACAATCAAATTGTGCATAATTAAAATTTCGGAATATCTTAAAAACGGTTCCCATGATATTTTTTTAAAAATAACGCAATATTAATCAAAGTATTAAAAATTTAAAAAAAAATGACTTTTTTATCATTTTGTTAAAAGGATATTGATTTTTACATAGGCCTGTTTGTTAATAAGAAATAGTGTACACTATTTTATTTTTTTAGGTAATCGCTCTTGTGGAAGGTGTATTTTAGGACTAGGTGGGTCCAAAAAGTGTAAAATAGTGTAAAATATTACTGAATAACGAACACCTAATATGTTGTGTGTACAGTCTCCTATAAAAATAATATTTTCAAGCATTGAGAACCTCTAACTTTTGGTAAAGCGTATTCGAACAGCGCTAAATTTGGGGCCCATTCAAAATACTGTATCACGAATTAAATTAAAATAGGAATAAATATAATGACCCGTCCTTGTACTAGTCCTTGTAGAGTTCAGCCAAGGAAGTTTAAAGGTGTATGGAAGCCCAATACTGTAGAACAAAATTGTCCAGGCGTGCAGGGCAGCGGGAATCGGGGGATTGGCCCCGCGGAGTTTGCGCAATGAATAGTAGGTCAGAGCCGAACTTCCTAATTCTTTGTTACTATCTATAAAGTTGACATCATAAATGTCAAATTGAAGCATCACTGTTTTTTTTTACAAAATTGTTGGTTATTAAACGATCTCATAGAATATTTAAAATTATTGTGTAATATTGGATTTTATATCATCATAAATAGATAATAAATGGAAAGAAATAAATAAAAACGATTTTTATTTTCAACATTGTATTTTTCAAATAAATTTGTAATTTTTTCTAAGATTGTGGTTGTACATTAAAAAGTGAAAATTTTTATAACTGCTTTTTAGGCATATACTTTTACTAATAACAAACATTCATGAGACAGAATAACAATGGTTAAAAATGTTTAGTAACCTTTGGTACCTAGGTATCCATTGTAACATAACCGTTAAATATTATGTGTCTACAGTATGTGGGCTTAATAAGTTGATAATGTTAGTTTAAGAAACCAAAAAATCTATTTTTTTTAACTAAATACAGAAAAAGCAAAAGAACTTTAACATAAAATTGTACTTTCTTTATTCAATTAGAGGGACCTGTATATATTAAAATTTGCCTGGTCTGCCAGTAATTAATAATTTTGATCTTTTAAAAGAATGTACTAAATTATTAAATGAAACAAAAGTACCTAAATGTAAACCTTATTTCTTTTAATAATCCACAGAAATACACAAACATTTGGGAATCATCTAAAAGATATTAAGATTGCCTTACTTTTTCACTGCTATTTCCTTTAAATTTTCATTTTCTATAATTCATAATTGATATATTATTATTTTTGGTTTTTCCTAACGACGCTTTTAAAAGCACCTAATTTAAATATAAAAAAAACTTATAAAGTTAAAAAGACGGGTATGTTACCCCTTTGGGTTTGAAGACAAAACCACAAACCTCTAGTTATTTTGTTACGATATTATAAAAACAAACAATAAACACAAAATTATAGTCACAATTTAATAAACACTAATCACTAAAATAAGAAGGTTTTTTCAATCCAAAACTTCTGCCCCCCCCCCCCCCCCCTAAAGATAGTTAAGATTGCCTTACTTTTTCCTGCTATTTCCTTTGAAATTTTCATTTTCTATAATTCATAATTGTATATTATTATTTATTCGGTGACCTAACGTTACGTCTTATAAAGCACCTAATTTAAATATAATACTTCCTAAAGTTAAAAAGCGGGTATGTTACCCTTGGATTTAAGACAAAACCACACAACCTCTAGTTATTTTGTTACGATATTATAAGTAACAAACAATAAACACAAATTATAGTCACAATTTAATAAACATAATCACTAAAATAAGAAGGTTTTTATCAATCCAAAAACTTCTGCCCTTCAAAAATAAATTAGTGTAACCTGTATCAGGGAAACAAACCCCAATTAAATTATTTCTGCTTTACTTATTCGGCAGAATCGGCGGGCCAAACCTTGTCTTTTTTTCTGGGTGGACATTTGATCAATGGGCCAAAAGAGGGCTTTACACAACTTTTTTAGCGCGTATCAAAAAGACTTGGGTTAAATTTACCCGGGTTTTACTTAGTATAAGGCGACTGTCTCGAGTAAACTATCTTAAGCCATTTTAACATAAATTTTGGTTTTTGTTTGTAAGTTACACATAAATACACTTTTTTTAAATCCTGGGATTTGTTTTATTGTTGATATAAAAAAATGAAAAGTTATTAAAGTAATTAAATTTTAAAATTTGATATCGGCAAAAGATTATTTAAGACAGCGAACTAAGTTTGACTCCATTAATCTCGTTTGGAAAGACTGCATTTGGCAACACTGGTGCAGAGCTGTCGGTAATTAAATTAAAATAATTAAAAAACCGTATTTAATTACTTCTCAGTAATTGGATTACTTTGATTCAATTACTTTCCGGAAAAGGTACTTGTATTTGGATTATCATTTAATAGGATAGTGTAATAGTAATTGGTAATTGATTTTCACGAATCCCAAGTAATTTAGTTACTTAGAATGTAATTCCATTACTTATAAAGTAATTGAATTACTTAGAAAGTAATTCGATTACTTATAAAGTAATTGAATTATTAGAAATTAATTCAATTACCCAATAAATATTGAATTATTGAGAAAAATTTAATTAGCTTTCTTTATGGAAAAACTGCCGGTCTTTTGGCCAGCCAGAAAGAGCATTTTTAAATACGGCACGGCGGGCCGCTTTGAATCCGGCGAACGCCGCCTCCGCGTCGATTTAGTATTTTCGATTAATGCTTACCGCCACCGTTTTTACTTTTTTTGTGAAAAAATCTGTTGATGTTTGGGGTAGGATAAAAAGAAATTTTTATTTTACAGTCATTTAATGTTGAACTTGCCGAGAGTAGTAGAAATATTTCATTTGTTTAGTGTGTCGTGTTTAATATATGCGGTAATTTAAATAGAGTAATTGCTAAAATATTTAATTACTTTTAGTTTTAATTGATAATTGAATTACTTTTAACAAACAAGTTAGTAATAGTCCAAGAAAATAGGTCGTGAAATACGAATTTGGGTTAAAACTTAAATTTTTGATATAAGTTACTTTGAAGAATCTAAAAGCGAACTGTAATTTTTTTTTTGAATTCACCCCCGGGAGAGGGTGAACAAAAAATTAAAAAAGTGTTTTTTTTTTGTCTAATTTTGAGTCCTAGAAAAAAAGTTTTAAATAAAAGTTGTAGAACGTAAAATTCTACATAAAAATAATTATATAACTTTTTTTCCTAAAATTAAAATTAACTGAGATAGGGTAGCTAGAAACTAGGGGATGATAACAGCAACTTCAAAAAATCATAAATTATTGAAAAATTAAAAAACTCATAGTTTTTAAATTATTTATTTAATTAACAACTTTAATTCTAGAGAAAAAAAATTCTAGAATTAAAGTTTTTAATTATATAAATAATTAAAAAAACTATGAGTTTTTTAATTTTCCAATAATTTATGATTTTTTGAAGTTGCTTTTTTTTTATCTTGGGACAGTCCACGAAGGCTGATGCCTAAGTACTAACGTACCGTGGGTGTCTTCAGTGTGGTGAGAGGGAGTTTGTTCACACGGGACTTAAATTTTTGGAGATTGGGAGGAGAAGGAAAAACTTCTGCGGGCAGCAGGTTCCATAGTCTTGACACTCTAGGGATAAAGGAACGAAGAAAGCGGGAAGTTCGAGGCCTCTCTAACTGAACTGTATAAGGATGCATAAAAGTTGCACTACGTGTTGCTCTGTTGGGAGCTGCCAGAGAAGGAATTATACTGGCCAATTCCTCTGAGCAGAAGTTGTGAAAATACCTATAGAAGAGTGACAGATCCCCTATAGCTCGACGATGGGCAAGAAGAGGAAGCCTTTCTGTGAGCGTTGGATCATTAATAAGACGAACGGCTCTTTTTTGAATGGAGTCCAGAATGCTAAGTGTTGTAGGGGACGCCATTCCCCAGACATGAGAACAATATTCTAAAGAGGGTCTGATTTGGGATACATACAGAGTGTACAGATTGGAAGAAGAGAAATATTTTCTGGCTCGGAAGAGGAATCCAATCTTTTTTGAAGCTGCCGAAGCTATGGATGAAATGTGTTTGTGCCAGTTGAGGTTATTCTCAAAAGTAACGCCGATTAGATTAAACGACTCTTTGTTCTGCAGAACTTGGCCGCTCATATGTAAGAGATGAGCATTTGCAGACTTTTTTCGCGACAGCGAACATGACTGTGTTTTCGAGGCATTAAACGAAACAAGATTTTTGGCGCCCCAATCCAAGATAAGTTTGAGGTCTTGTAAAATAGATATCTGCATTGATCTACGCTTGTTTTCAAAATCAGAATTACACGGTGGCTTAAGAAATTGAATACTAGAGTGGAGGGTACTATCGTCAGCAAAACTATGAATGGGATTGATTGTGGAAGAGAGAAGATCGTTAATGTGTAGAAAAACAGCGGGTGCCAGCACTGAGCCCTGGGGCACCCCAGCATTAATTTGGTAGAAGCTGGAGGAATGACCATCTACACTAACTGATATACGCCGATTAGAAAGGAAACTGGAAACAAGAGCAGCTTAGGTGGAAGACCGAAGAAGGAAGTTTGTTAAGAAGCCCATCATGCCAGACCTGATCGAAAGCTTTGGATATGTCAAGAGCAACGATCTGGGATTCACCAAGAAACTCAAGGGACTTGTTCCAGTTGTGTAAGACAAAGGAAAGAAGATCAGCTGTGGATCTACTGTGACGGAATCCATATTGTCTATCATGTAAGATCTTATGTTTTTCCAGATACTTTAAGATTTGGGAATTAATGAATTTTCCATTACTTTGCAAACAACTGAAAGAAGAGATATAGGTCTATAGTTAGAAGGGAGAGTTTTGGATCCTTTTTTGGGGACAGGTTGCACACGTGCAGCTTTCCAACTATCCGGGAAAATGCCCGTGTCGTAAGAGATTCGAAAGAGGCGAGTTAAGATGGGTGCAAGCTCGGGAGCCAGACGATTTTTTAGTATTAAGAGAAGAAAGAATACGCTTGATCTGTTTGACTTTAAAAATGATATCGGACATTTTATGAGAAACGGACAACTGTTGGAAGAGGAAGATTGATAGGAGGATCAAGCATAGAATTGGCAGCAAATTGTTTGGCAAATAGTTTGGCTTTTCCTTTGGAGGTAGAGACAATTCCATCTTCAGAGATTAGGGGTGGAAAAGAATTTGTGCAAAAGTTCTGACTAATATTTTTGGCAAAGGACCAGAAAGCTTTGCTGACATTTGAGCAAGAGAGAACTTTTTCTTTTATTCGATTGTTAAAACGGTCTTTTGCTTCTGAGATGGTCTGATTATACTGATTTCTCGCTTCGATGCTAGCCTGTCGATTTTCGGGACTGGGGTTTTGAAGAAACTTTTTGTGGGCTTGAATTTTTAAAAGTCTGGCTTTGTCACAGGATTTAGAAAACCAAGGTTTGTGATTTGAAGTCATGCTTTTATCATCCCCTAGTTTCTAGCTACCCTATCTCAGTTAATTTTAATTTTAGGAAAAAAAGTTACATAATTATTTTAATGTAGAATTTTACGTTCTACAACTTTTATTTAAAACTTTTTTTTCTAGGAAGTTTCCTCAAAATTTGAAAAAAAAACACTTTTAAAATTTTTTTTTCACCCCTTCCCGGGGGTGAATTAAAAAAAATTACAGTTCGTTTTTAGATTCTTCAAAGTAACTTATATCAAAAATTTAAGTTTTAATCTCAAATTCGTATTTCACGACCTATTTTCTTCGACTATAATTGGTATATAATCGTAATTTACTACTACTTGGAAGACTAGTTGGTAATTGTAATTGTATTACTTTTTAAAAGTAATTGCGACAGCTCTGCGCTTGTGTACATTCGCCCCTCACACAACCCTTTAATTTGGTCTGTCTCAAGAAGTCATGCTGCCAATGCGCTATTGCAGGTTTTGCCAAGGATCCATAACAGGAATATTCGATTTTTTAAAAAAAAAAACGGAAATAATTTAATTACTAGAAAAACTTTTTATTACTTCTGGTTAGGGTTCGTAATATATTTTAATAAATTAAGGAAATATATTATTGGGCCAGATGGGCGATTAAAAGCAGCTCGGTTTCAGGCTCGGGCCGAAATGGACGTACCTAACTCCCTTGGGGCCAAGATAAGCGACAGCCGATTAGTTAGGTATAATCATAATAAATCGCAAAAGCCGCTTTATTGTATTTAAAGGCCCCGCCATCTTATTAAAACAGTTTTAATTATCTACTTTGATCCGCTGCAGTTTGATGAAAAACATCTGTCCGAAAAATAATCAAACGCGAACGGTGCTGTCACACCAAAAACAGTTTACACTTGTCATGTTGTTAATAGAGTGAATTCAGTTTTTAGACGGGTGCAGGAATTTCACATAAGCGTACGCAGAAGATGGAATTAAAAAAAAAAAATATCAAGGTAATTTAAAAAAAAAAATAAATTGATATCAGAAATAAATTTATTTAAAATTATGATTTTTTTTATATACTTATACTAAATTAACCAACAAGTAGGTACGAAATAAATTAATTAAATATTCATTACCTGAACAAACATATAATAAAATACTCAATTTAATCAAAAAATCTGTTCTTAACATCGAATACATTGACTATAAAGTAGAGCTCTTTATATGCACTTTACTATGGAAATAAGCCAACAAAACTTTTTCAGTTATACGCTTTATATTCTTTTCCTTAAGCCAATTATTAAATTTTCGATAAGCCAAATTTCTTACTTTGATTTCGATTTTTCTAGAATAACAATTTTTTTGGCTTAAAAAATGTTAAAACTTTCTGACACTAACCATGTTCCTAAAGACGCCTGTATTAAACAACGCTTAGCAACCAAGTTATAATTTTTGTAAAAACAAAAAAAAAATAGTACACTAGAATAACAGTTTTTAGCACATTGTTAGTTACCTAAATCGACTGCTCAATTAACGGAACACCTCTTAGTCCATTTTTAATACATTTTCTCACAATAAATCAAAGAATGTGTCGTTGTTGATTAATCATTTATTCCTAAGAACAAATTAACAAATTGAAAAAGGTAGAAAAAAACCAAGCGTCAAATATGTAATATATTTATATTATTTTTCATCCCATCAAAAAAATATATAATTTTTTATATAGACAATTTAGAAAGCTGTATTTTTTATTCCATAAATTTTTTTTATTTTATAGTTTTTTTAAATAATTTAAAAATTTTTTTTAAAATTTAAAACGTTAATATCTCAAAAAATATAAAACTACAAAAATTTAATAAATTTAAAGGGGGCAATTATTGCCCTTACATTTTTTAGAAAAAAGTAAGATAACTTTTTAAAACCAATCGGCAAGCCTCTTTAAAATTTAAAAAAATTTTAATAAAAAGAATTTGAAAAATTTTAATTAAAAAATAATTTTTAAAATTATCAAATTTTCGGTTCAGGGAAAACCAAAAAAAACAAATAAAAATAAATTTTCCTTTTTAAAGAGAAAAATGTCAATAAATCATTGACAGTCGGGGTTTTAAAAAAAAAAAAATTATTCAATCAAAAGAAGTATCCATAATTAAGTAGCATTATGCGGGGAAAAGTCTTTGAGCAGTTTATTTTCCACCAACCCCCTTCCGGGGCCTTTCAACTATTAAAGTATTGTCAGTAAGTTTGAGTCCAAATGTACCGTAATAAAAAATTTAAAAAATTTTCTCAGGATACCGTAAATAGAGGGAAAAAAGAGAGAACAGAGATCTTAATATTCTACTGAGTGTGGGGGAAAACAAAATGGTTTAACGAGGGTTCTTGGGCAAAAGGTAAATAAACATCTACAACGGCACTTTAAAAAAAAAACAAATATTATTTGTATAAATTGAAAAACATCAAAGCTGCAGGAAAGAGATGAAGAGCGAAGAATGGTATTTTGTTTTGAAATGATAGAAAAAAGTAAATAAAAGGAAAAATTTTTTTTGTATTTGTTTTACTGTTAAATGTTTTCCCTCAACAATGAACCTGTTCAGAATTGCGATATTGGAGCCAAAAAAATGAACATTGCTTTGTTCAACTGGAAAAATTTCCCAAAAAACCCAAAAGTTTTCGTGGGAATTATCGGAACCATATCTTGGGGCCTTTTTTATGGACTATAACCGACAGGAACGGGGTAAAAGGGCGCAAAAATATCTCTTACCTGCAGTCTGAAGTTATGTTTATATCATGTTTGTTCCACAGCGCCAAAACCCCAAAAACCCTACGAAAGATCACGTCGGCGTGTTAAAATGGTCAATTTAATCACTGCGCATGGGATAATTTGACTTTTGTGTTGGAACAAACCTATAGGCAAATGGGGGGCCAACCCTTCCCCAGAGGGGGGTGGGTCAGGGCAGGTAAGAATTCGTATAATTGACACTAACAATTTTTATACTACTTAACCAGTTCAGTTGTCATTTTAATAGTGAAGGGTAGTGCGAAATGTCGGTATCAGTAAATTTAAAGTGTGGTGGTTTGTTGAAATGCTAACCAAAACTAACCATGACCGACTAAGGGCGTTTGATTTTGTCTAAAGGTCGATCATAGTTAATTCTGGTTAGTTAGGAAAAAGCGGTCTTTTTAAACGTCCCCGCATTTTTACGTCTGAAATATAATTGGGAAAAATAATAGGGAAAATAAAAAGCTGCTTTGCTTACCACCGCCGCCTAACTAGACTACATTTTGTAAAATGTAGTCTACGTATTTGTCAAGTGTATAATATGTAAAAATTTTGTAATTAATAAAATTATATTACTTTAAAGAAAACTTTGCGCCCCGTTTACCTTTACGATTTTATTGACCCCAATATCCCTGCGCCCCATTTACCTGTTCAATAAACCTTTCGTGAAGGCCGTCGCCTGACAGTAGAAACCTATTTGGACTTATTTCAAAATCAAATTGGACCTGCCTTTGAAGAAGTTATTCGGGAAGATTAAATTATCTGTTACGAAATGGATGGTTGCCCCGCCCATATGGTTAAAGAGTACCCGGAAAATGCGTTTAACGGCAATATTATTGGTCCACGGTACCGGATACTTTCGCCAGTCAGGTCACCTGAAATTCTAGTATGATAAAATTATTTTTTTTAATGATCGATGGTAATAATTGTTATTAGTTAAACCTAATTGTTACATTAACTACAGGTTTGATAAAAAAATAATGTTAACGTGTTTTTTACTTTGAATGTAATGGTTGTGAGATTGATGAAACGAAAAAAAAAACATTCCTTTATTTGGTTGTACGTCAGATTTGACAAAGCCTTATAACAAATTGTTTGCCGGTGGCTGGTGTCTGTTTGAATTTACCTGAACCGAAAATTTGGTAATTTTACAAGTACATTTAATTGAATAATTCAATATTCGCTTATTAAAATTTTTGAAACTTGAATCCGAGGGCTTGTCAGATTATTCTCTTCAAAAGGTTATCTTACATTTTTTCTGTAGAATGTATAGGGAAGCCAATAATTAATCCCCTTAAAATTTACATTGGATTTCCTATGTTCCGCTCGGCGACGCACCACCCGTTATAACCTTTTCAAAAACAAACCCAAACTAATATTTTTTTATCAAAAAAGGGTTTCCCCTTTTCTTTTTTAAACAGGGGTTTAAAA
>JAHBCN010022807.1:0-13091 GCA_019359885.1 Listronotus oregonensis
AAATATTTATTTTAAAGAAATATCAACAAAAATGGTTCTAAAAAGCTCTAAACTTAAAACTTGCTATTGATTTTTTATAAAAAATTTAAATGTTTTTTTTTTAAATGAATAGTTTTGCAAAATATAACATTTTTTTTAGAAACAAATATCGGATGTCACATCACCGAAAATTTTTTTTAAAATTTGGCCCTTTAAAAAATTTTTTCCTTTTATTTTTTAAAAAATCAAAAAAATACAGATTCTACAAAACAAGAATTAAACAAAATTGTTCTAAACATTATCTGTATTTTTTTAAAACACAGGCATTTATTTAATGATAGGATTTTTTCCCTTTTAAAAAAAGGAGGAAGGAGAAAAAAAATTTTTCTACGCGTGCGAAAAATTTAACTTTGCGCAGGGAAAACTCTTTGCGCCGCTTTTTTGTTCTGAAATTTTGCCTATTTAGGGTGACTTTTTAATGTAGTAATAACTTCTGGATGAAATAATATTAAAAGAAAAGGGTTCACATATTTTTTTATTGTTTTATTGAATTTTAGATACATTTGGCGCTTAGTAAATATCCCATATCAATTTTTTTTATTATCATTTTAATTTTTTTTCATAGACACCATGCTAAACAAAAAAAAATCAAAGAATTTTTCTTGTTGCTGCAGAAACCCAAAGTACAAACATTTTCTAATGTCACGGAAGCATCAGAAAATTCAAAAAAGTTTAAAAAAGGTTCTGAATGGAGAAAGAATTGCCAGACGAGGTTTTAAAGCCGCAAGTTTGGCCAACTGAGACTTCTGCCGGCAAAATAAAAAAGAAAAGTACGAGAAACAGTATAATTCATTTGAAACATGGTGTGAAAAAAAGGCGTTGAACTTTGAAAAGGGGGAAATTTTTACCCCTTTTTTCCCCAAATTAAAGCAAAATTTTAGCCCAAATACTTTATTGTGAAATACTCCATGTGAAAAGTGTTTTAAAGATCAAAAAAAAATGTAGATATGGGAAGTTTTATAAGTAAGCAGCATTTATTAAGAAACAAAATGTAGGCTTCGGCCCAAAAAAAGTCAAGGTTTTTTAAAAAAGAAGAAATATCTACATTTATTAATGAAGCACCTTTTGATAAAAATTGCGACGATTTTCGGCTGGCGCCCGCGCGAGAAGAACTCGCAAAAATGAAAACATCCGACATCGAGAACAAAGGCAACCTAATTGTTGTGAAAATTTAGACGCAAAAAACTATACCTCACCCCTTTTTCCTGTCTGAAGAGATCAATGACGGAAAATATTTGTTCTTATATCAAAATATACAGCATTACAGCCCCGACAACACATTAACGGGTTTTTTGTATATTTCAAAAGGGGGAAATTTGACACAACAATGCGATGGGATCTATACATTTGGGAAGATGCCTTCTGAATAAACATTTTAAAGTTTCCGAATCCAGAGCTATATACCGGGCCCCAGCTTCCCGGGGTCTTCTGCAACGTTACTTCAAACCGGAAAAAGGGCTCATAGATATAAAGCGGTTAGGCGGTTGGAAATCGACAACGGCCCGGGGGTACATTGAAGAATCAACAGGCTGGGGTTTGTAAAAAAAAAAAAAACTGCAACAAGCCCCTAAGAACCAGATGAAATGTCCTGTTCCCCAGACGCTGTTCAATCAGCTAAAACACAAGATTTCGTCTTAACATCGAGCAGGAACCCTCATCGACGTTTCTAAGAAATCATCGGCCATAAACCTTCAACATGCAACTAATTGCACTTTTAACATTAATATTGTTAATAATAATTAATAATATTTTTTTTTATAATCAGTTAAAATAAAAATTTAATTATTTACTTTGGATTTTAATTTTTTTCTGAAATATTCGTATATTTCTAATAATCACATTCTTTAATCGCTTGTAGAAAAAGTATTGTTCTTTAAAATTGCGCAAAGTGATTTTCCCCCTTGCATTGTTTCGGGAAAAAAACTATATTGTTTAACTTTCTTTATTTCCGAGTTTTTTTTTAAATAATATAATATAAAAAAGTTTAACAAAATACGTTTTTAAAATTTGTATTTCATGCACTTTTTTTAAAAAATTTCCACTATAATACCCTTCACGGTACCCCAGGAAGAGAAAATTTCCAAAAAAATACATAGATTACCACGGCAACGTTGAGAAATGTTTGTATTTCATCGGTCGAAAAATGTTGGTGTGAAATTTCCATATTTTTTTAGTTAGTATTGCATTATGGAGACTGAAAACTTATTTTCTCCCTTCAGGTACTCAAAAATTACCAGAGATGTCTGGAAGCTGGGAAGATTCCTTACTACTGGAACAAAACGTACAACTTGTTGGGAAAAGTCAATCCGTCGACTCTGACGAACATCAACAATAAAATTAAAGCGATCATCAAAGATATCGACAATCATCTGGAGGATCCAATTATGGTGGCCAAATATTTAGGTAAAAAAATTAAGATAAGTTAATTTTTTGTATCTAAATATAAAAAAAAATGTTTTTTAGTTTCGCCTCAAGAAGTGTTGAAACTACGAAGCAGTATGGAACAATGAAATAACCTCTACCTATATACATATGACGAAAAGAAAATTATATTTTTGGAATATTTAACTCATGTACGATATAGTGCAATAAATAAAGGGACAAAGCTGTAAATAAATCTGTACAGTTTTCTCTTGTGAAGGAAATCCTCAGGTCCTCAGGAGATGCTTTCGAGAGAGTTTATCAAGATTAACAGGTGGGAAAGGGTTGAAAATGGACCCTCAAGGCCCGACAAATGGGTTTCCCGCTAATATCTGCCAAATATGCGAATTGGAGAACTTTTATTATGACAAAAAAAGACCGCTTTGTAATCTACAAAAAAGGTCCTTATACTCTTTTTCGAAAAATCGATAGTTTTCGAGATAAGGGGATTTAAAAGTCCCCTCATTTTAGCTGCCGCTCTATCTTATGGATTCACTTATAAGCGGCGAATTTTTCCCATTTCTCGGGTAATTTTAGTACGGAAAAAAAACCCCGTCAAAAACCCGACAAAAATTTACATAAACTGTTTTTTGCTGCAAAAAATCCCGTTGTTATTGAGCAAAATCTGGTCAAAGTATTTTAAAGAGGCTAATATGTACAGGGTGATCAGTTAAGGGGGGCGAGCGGGCCAAACTCAAAAATTTGTTTGATTTTTAAAAAAAAATTAAAAATCGCCAAGAGAAATGGGTGGGAAAATTTTTTTCGAGTTTGTAAAAGTCCGGAAGGGCGTAAAACCACACCAATAAAAAAAGGGGTTTTTTTAGTTTTTTGAAAGTTTATCGATGGTTCATTTCAAATTTTCGACCCTTTCCCCACATTTTTTTTCTAAAGGTTTTATCAAAAATAAAGCGGTGGGGGGTTCAATTGTTTTTTTAAAAAAAAATTTCTCCTTTCTTTTTCCGATTTTTTCAAATTAGGTCATATGAAAGAGCATAATTTGCCCAAAAAATTTTTGGTTTTTTAATTTTTTACTTTTTCTGTCGCCCAGATGGCGTTAACGAAAATTTGCAAATTTTTGAGTTTAAAAAAACAAATGTAATGGTATTTTTTTTTTTTTATATTTTTAAAAGGGATTTTTTCTTTAAATTTTAAAGAAAAAATTTATTATCACCTTTTTTTTAACCGTTATATTGACCCAAAAAATAATTTTTTTCAAAAAAAACACGCCACTGTTTTTTCAAAATAAAATCCGTTTTGTAATCTCCTTTTTTTGCTAACAAAAAAAATTTCCTTGACAAAAAATTTTTTATTAAAAAAATTAAAAGGTTTGCATACTGTTACCTTATAATTATCATTGTAAACAGTATGTAAACCTATTTTTTTTTTTCAAAAAACCGTTTGTCTAAAAAAAAAAAAATTAAAAGGTTTTTTTTAAAAAAACGGGGGTGATTAATGTAAAAAAATTTATTTTTGGTTTGGTTAAAAAATAGTTTTTCTTTTTAAATTATAAAAAAATTATATTTTTTAAAATATATAAAAAAATTAATACCTAAAAATTTTTTTTTTTTTTTAAAAAAAACTCAAAAATTTGCTACCACAGTTAACGCCATCGGCAAAAAGTCAAAAATTCAAAAAAAAAGTTTTTTAAGGCAAATTATGCTCTTTATAAATTTTTTTAAATCGGTCAAAACGGGAGAAAATCTTGGTTTTTTTTTTTTAAAAAAAATTCCCCCCCCCTAATAGATAAAAAAAGGGTTTTAAAAAAAAGGGGGTCAGTAAATATGAAAATATCAAAATTTTTCTTAAAAAAATTTCTAAAAAAAATCCCTTTTTCTGGTTTGGGTTTACCCCCGGGCGTTTCAAAAAAAATTTTTCCAGCTTTTCTTGGCGACTTTTTTGTTTTTTCTCAAATTTTAGAAATTTTTGGTACCCTGTTTTAAATTTTTAAATTTTTCATAAACTTAAACAAAAAAAAATTGTTTGTAGCAGCATCCAAAATAGGTTCTTAGCTTAGCACATGCTTTCCAAAAAGTGACGCCTCATGCGGAAACAAAAAATTCTCCCAAAACCTCATTATTTTAGCCACTTGATACAAAAAAACTTTCAGGGTGTTTTTTAATTTTTAAAAAATTTAGAGGTATTCAGGTCGTTTTAAGAAAAAAATTCCTATGAACAAAAATGTCCGGGGTTGCCGTTTCTGAGATACAGGGCGTTGAAGTTTAAAAAAAAAAACGGTATTTATAAAATATCATAAATATCCTAACCCGATTTGGTGAATTTGGTGCAGTTACTTGAAGTAAAAAGGGTGCTTATTTAGCTCTAACAGATTGAAATTATTAGCTCCAGTGGCGCCCAGTAGGCACCACAGCCATATTAACCGAAAAAAGTACACCAATGACTTTTTCTTATATTTTTTATATTTTTTAAAATTAAGCAACTAAACATACAACTTTTTACTTTCCTGTGTTTTCTTCATGTATAGCTTTGTTGTTGAGAAAAAAAAATAATAACCACATTAACTCATTCTAAAAGCTATCCATGGACAACATAAAATAAAAACCAAAAATAAAAAAAAAACACTTTCGACAATGACAAATCGATTGCAGTCCCGTATTTTATGAGAAGGTGGACATTTTGCTCATTTACTTTAAGGTCGAAAGTGTTTATTTTTGGTTTTTATTTTATGTTTCCATGATAGTTTTTTAGAATGAGTTAGTGTTTTTTTTTTTCTCGAAAGAAGCTAGATATGAAAAAACACGGGAAAGAAAAGTTGTATTTTAAATCTTAAATTTTAAAAATATAAAAACTATAAGAAAAGTCTTTGGGTTAACTTTTTTCGTCAAAAATATGACTGTTGTGCCCACTGAGACGCCACTGAGCTAATAATTTCATCAAATAACTAAATAAGCAACTATTACTTCAAATAACTGCACCAAATTTCGACCAATCGCTTTAGGATATTTATGATATTTTTTAAATACCGTTTTTCTTTCTTTAAAACCCTGTATCTCAGAAACGAAACAACTGGACATAGTTCATAGGAACTTTTTCTTAAAAACAGCAAACCCCGAAGTTTCGTACCGTAGTTAGGAACACCTGTATATGTTGTGGAGTTTAATTCTCATTTCGGTGATCGACTTCGGGAGAATATATTTGCCGACGACGTGGTAGGTAGGGTTATGGGCGGGGCGTAATTACCCCCATTACCCCCCTTATCGACGCCCTTGCCTCGGGCAATAATGTACATTTTTAATCATTCAAAGTTCATCGGAATGGAAAAACTCGTACCTATCATTGCATATGAGTTTGGATCCATTATGATTTTTCTAGAGAATAAAAAAAGGTCAAAATTTTTACAATATTTTAAGAGTATCTCATTTGTTTATTGATATTTAAAAAAAATGGTTCGTTATTAACATTTCCTCTTTATAATGAGACCTTAGCAAGTGTTCAATGATCCCAGAAAATTTCCTTTACCATCTTCCTTGCGTTTTGATTGCGTATCTAGTGTGGAATGTTATGGATTTTTCGACGGCCATTTTTGCGAAAAATATTGGAGTTGCGAAAAAAATGGTAAGAACCATTTTTGTAGATTTCGAGGTGATCTTCATTTTTTGTCTAAACAAAAATTTCCTAATTCGCATATTTTGACAGATATTTGGGACTTTGGAGGGCCATTTTCAGGGGTTCCACCGTCGGAATCGTGATAAACTTTTTCTCGCTCGAAAGCACCCGCGAAGACCTAAGAATTGCGCCACAAATGAAAACTGTATAGATTTATTTACAGCTTTGGGTCCTTTCAGGTCTCCAGTTACTGGCCTAATTTTTATATATTATTATATATATTTTTAAAAAACTATAAAAAGCAAATAAATACACTTTAATCATTGAAAATTGTTTTACTACGTTCAATTTAAAACTCAATCAATAAATTACTTTTTTTTAATTACATACTCGTAATACAGACAGTTTTTTTCATTTTCATTATGACGTTAAAAAGAGACGAAGCTCGACATTAAGGATTCTATCCTTTTCTTTTTTAAGAATTCATGGATCCAAAAAGGAATTCCAAGAAGTATGACGTAAATTACGTAATACGCTTTTCATCCGCCACTCCCCTAACCAACCCAAATTCAACATGGATGCCAAGTCTGTTTAGGAACTATCGATATCGACAATCTTTTTGTTTTTCCCCCAAATGCTAAAATGCGAAATGCTTTTTAGACTTTACACTAAAACACAGCCTAATACCTACCACACCTAAATAGTTTCAATTGGAATAAAACATAAAAACTTACATTAAAATGGTTTTCACAACAATAATAGGCATGCCCTTTTTGGGGCATTTTCTCAATACCTAAAAAGCAGCACACCAGGCTTTTCTCCTATCGTCTTTGTTTTGGAAAAAAAAGGGTATTTTTAAAAGATGCTAAACTCAGCCGGCTTCTGGTTTCGCAAATAATAACAATACATTTTTTTTCTTTTTGCATAAAATAACGGAAATTTACTCGAAAAAAGGCTTCATATCAAGGAAAGTTTGGCGATAATAATAACTATAGTAATAAATGGAATATTTGGAAAGAACACCCCTATTTACAAATTAGAAATTATTAATAAATATTAGAGGTTACAGGTTATACAGGTTGACATTGAAAATTGACAGGAAACGCCAACTTTGTAGTTGTTGCGCATATCGATATTTGATGACAGACGAACGAATAAAAAAAAGCTGACAACAAAGCAAAAATTCCACCAATAGAAAATTTGGGGCCGTGACGTCACGGGCCTAAAAAATTCAAACTTAAAATTGTTTTTTTTAAGGGGGTTTCCGGAGGCCAAAAAAATGGGGAAAAAAATTTTTTTGGCCTTTATTTTCATGTGGCTTTGCAATAAGCTAAAAAAAAAAATCATGAAAAACGCTTATTATTGATATAAAGTTTCTTTTTTACAGGGTGTTTCAGAATATTTGCCAAAATGGGCACGTCCAATTCTGTACGAACGCCACTGGTATAAATTTAAAAAAAAATGTGGTACATTAAAAAATGCTTTTTGATACATGGTACATTTATGCCAAATTTTATTAAAATATCTAAAGTGGTATTACAGATATTATTAATAAATTATTTATTTTTGAAAATTTTACCACCCTTAAAATGGACCCAAAAACTGCCTCCTTAAATATTGACGTACAATTAGATGTAAAAAAATTACCAACCATATTTTATATCTCGTAAACAGTAGATTTTTATCGATGTCAATCAGGAACACTTTTTTTTAGTTTAAGGTTAAAGCTATCCAAAAATAATATTGTTAAGCCTTTATCATACGGGGCGTTAAAAAAATTTCTATTATTGTGTGTTACGGAATACTATAAATAGCGGAAAAATTAAGAGATTTTTAGGAGATGGCTAATAGACTCTGAAGAGGTCAGATTTTTTGAAAACCGGGTTCTGCCGTCGTCCGGGGTTTCCCAGGTTTAAGTTCGGGAAACTTAAGTTTAATTTTTGTTTTGTTTTTGTTTAGTAACGTACTCTGGGTGAAGCTGGATTTATAGGATTCCTATTTTTGTTTATTATCGAGTAGATTGGGTCGCAAAGAGACTTTGGGCCAGTTTACTGAACCTGGTGTTTCCTTTGGGGTTTGGGTGGTGTCCTGCGAGTGGCCGTCTACGGAAGTATTTTCCCCCGGGGCTTGGGAAAAAAAATCGTAAACTTCTGGTTTCAGGAACGAAAAAGGGGCTGCTGCCGCCTTGAAGCGTCCCGGGGAGACGGGGGCTCTGTTTCCCCAGGGTTTTGGGGGTGTTAGAAGACAGGGGTCAGGTCGGCCAGCACCTTGGAAGTGGAGGACTCGTCGGGGTGGGGGGAGGAAAACACCAGGTTGGTTTTGGAGGAAAGGGCCCTGGAGGGCCCGTGGTTGGAAGAGCTTCGGAAGAGAGCCCAGAGGGGAAAAAGTAAAGACCTACCAAGGGTTGGTAGCAGGCCAAAGGGTTGGGCCCGGAGGGGGAACACTAGGAAGTGCTGGAAGAGAGAAGGTGGAAAGGAGAGACCGAGGGCCCCTGGTCGGCCGTCGGTAATTTTTTGGAACGGGGGTCAGAGGACACGGAGGGGCCCTTGTCGAGGGTTGGGAAAGTGGGCCGAGGTCGGCCGGAAGAGTGACAGCACCTGGAGGTGCTGAAGAGCCTCTTGGGGGGTAAGAAGCCCGGGGGGTGGGCGGGGCCCTCAGTTTATTCAGTGTATAGAAGCTCTAGGGAGGCTTCCTACTGTATTACAACATCGGCCAACGCTGGCCTGAAGGTTAGAGCACGTGGAGCTACGCTAAGGGGGAAGCTGCCCAAATACCCTCGAGTATTATATATATATATATATATATATATATATATATATATATATATATATATATATATATATATATATATATATATATATATATATATAAAATATATCCATATCCATAACTTGTTTACGCTTGGTATAATTTAATTTTTTATTTAAAATAGGGATTGTGCAAACATTTTGCCTGAAAAAAATATACTTCAAAAATTTCGTTACGATTCACCTTTTTCGAGATATTAACATTTAAAAATTTCAATGTGCTCAACAAGAAAAAACACATTCCTAAACTATTTAAATTGCTTTACTACATTTCAAATTAATGATTAAATTAAAGATTAATTAAAAATTAATTAGAAATTAAAATTTTCGATATTTGCCGGCAAATGTTTGACGCAACCTCCATTTTTCTCAACACATTTTAAAATTCTTGTACTAAAAGATCACCGAATCTTAAAAAATAATTGCTTATTTCGAAATGACTCAACAGAAGTTTGAATTTTTGCCGTTAATTGCTCTCTTGTGTTTATTGTATTTTCATAAACAATTGATTTCATTTATCCCCATACGCAAAAATCCAATGGGTTAAAATCTGGATTTCGTGCGGGCCAATGTCTACGACTTCCACGTCTTATCCAGTTAAAATTAGCATTAAAATACTCTCTTACGGGTCTAGCAAAATGCTCAGGGGCACCATCTTGCATAAAAACCATACCTCGACGCAGATTTAAAGGTAATTCTTCTAAATAATTAATAAGCTTTGTTTGTAAAAAGTTTAAGTATAATTCTTCGTTTAGATTTAGTCCCAAAAAAATTGTCTTTTACACCACACCAAATATTAATTTTAAATTCGTGTTGAAACTGTATTTTAGTAATGAAATTTGAATTTATAATATCCCATGAATGTTTGTTTCTAAAATTTAAAATTCCCCGTCTGGAAAAAGTCGCTTCATCCGTAAAACTCCCTTTAAAATATTGTTCCCATGTCTGCGTAATGGCTTCCCCTACAACACTTAGCATTCTGCACTCCATTCAAAGAAGAGCCGTTCGTCTTATTAATGATCCCACGCTTACAGAAAGGCTTCCTCTTCTTGCCCAACTGTCGAGCTGTAGGGGATCTGTCACTTTTCTGTAGGTATTTTCACGGCTTCTTCTCGGAGGAGTTGGCCAGTATAATTTCTTCTCTGGTAGCTCCCAGCAGACCAACACGAAGTGAAACTTGTATGCATCCTTTTACACTTCAGAGAGAGGCCCCGAACTTCTCGCTTTCTTTGTTCCTTCATCCCTAGAGTGTCAAGACTATGGAACCTGCTGCCCGCAAAAGTTTTTCCTTCTCCTCCCAATCTTCAAATATTTAAGTCCCGTGTGAACAAACTCCCTCTTACCACACTTAAGACACCCACGGTACGTTAGTACTTAGGCATCAGCCTTCGTGGACTGTCCCAAGATAAAAAAAAACATAATTTTATTTATAAATAAGGGATTATTATTTTCTTAAATCTGGATATAACGAGAGAAATCTAGTCTTGCTGGAAGATCTGCTTCCAAAAGATTTTTTACAGGCGTCAAATGATATGGATAAAGATGTTCGCGATGAAAAATTCTTAACACTGATGAACAGCATCGGATCTTAATAGAGCCTTTGACACTGTAAACCATGAGCTTTTCTTGCAGAAACTTTATTTATTAGGGGTAAAAGGAGTTGCTCATCAGTGGGTAGTATCATATTTGGCTAGTAGAGGGCAGGCAGTGGTGATAGACAAATGTGGGTCAGATGTATGAGAGGTACGGACAAGAGTTTCCCAGGCTCTATTTTTAGACCCTTACTACCTACTTATAGGTAAAACGATTGTTTATGCTGATGATACGAATTTTCTAATTTCTGAAGAAAATCTGGAAGCTACTGTTGAAAGGGCAAATCGATCGTTGATTGAATTTGGTAACTGGTGTACAAATAAAGAGCAAAATTGGTATCTGTCTTCTCAGGAAAAATGGACATCTATCAAAGATCAAGAGGCATACGAAAGAGACATAACTTTAAATGTTAAGAGCTTGGAAAATCTAAAGGAGGAGGAGATCAGCGTAGATGATCTGAACAGACAAATAAATCATACTTTAAAGGAAGCTAAAGAAAGGCAAAGCGAAAGGGTTAAAGACAAAGAAGAGAAACTAAGACAAAATGCAAGGAACCTAATGAGGAAGAGGAGAGAGATGCGAGAGAAACACACGGCAATTTCCGCTATCCTGAGACAAATCAACAGGGATGTCTCCAAATCAGTTAGAAAGGATATATAAGGAAAATATAACAGCGAGCTTATATCCCAAGTTATAGAAAATAATAAAGGTTTAAAGGTGCTACGGAAAAAACTAAGCAAAGGTACAAGAAACATTTGCAAACTGCATGATAAAAGTGGGACAACAAAAATCATTAGACAGGACATCCTTGAGATTGCAGAAGACTTTTACAAAGAGCTTTATAAAAAAGACGAGGAACTTCTTAAACCGAAAATTCAAAATGTAAGATCTGAAGATATCCCTGAAATAACAGTTAATGAAATAAAAGCCTGCCTCTCTGAAATGAAAAACAATAAATCACCTGGAGACGACGATATAGTTATCAAATCAATTTAAGAAGGAGGCGATGCTTTAACACGAATATTTCAAAAAGTTAAAGAGAGGCCGAGATTTATGGATTGGTACTTGGCCCCATTTTCTACATAACTATTTTTGGGTGCAATCTCTTTTATTACCAAGGAAAAAATATCAAAATGACTCACTCACAATTTATTAAAAAAAATTCCTTAATGCCAATTTTTTTAATGAATGAATGAAACCATACAAACATGAATGAAACGAGGAAACAATAGACGATTTCGTTGTACAATCGGAAAACTATTTCGTGTGTTTCGTCTAACTTTTTTTTATTAAGCAATTATTCGATATGTTAATTTGAGCTTAAATGCATACTTAACATTTTTATTGAATTGTTTTGGTGACGCATATGTCGTTAGAGTAATTTTAATTTCCATACTGAATTGATTGTTTGTCTTGAACATATGTAAATTAATTGATGGCTTAATAAATCATTTTAAATACTGGCGGTCTATTTTTTAATTTCGAATACACAGTGTCACATACGACATTAGTATAATGTCGCTTATAAATCATGCGCATCAAAAATTTGGATTCTCGAATGTCATTTTCGATATTTTCTATTCGACATTTTTGCGATTGGGTAGGAACTATTCGGAAATAGTTATTGTCCTAACAAGTACGCAAAGTGATACTTTTCCGCCCGTGCGTGCCAACGACACGAAGCGGAGTTCGCAAGGTCAAGTGCGGAAAGTCACTTTGCGCAAGCGTTAGGAACAAAATTTTTCCTACGAGCGTCAGATAATACCAATATTAAAGCAATGATTATTTTTTAAATTATGTTTAATCTGAAAGAACTACTACAACATATTTATAAATGGGAATTATTTGTTGATAACATTTACAACAAAAACAGTTATTAGCATATTATAAATTAATTGCAGAACCTGTAATTTCATTTAGCGGGTATGGAAGCGCTTATTGTACGGCTTGATGAAGGTTGATTAGCTCAGGAGGGAGTTGTTCATGGTCAATATTTTATTCGACATATCCTTTTTCTGATTTGTGGATTCTCAATGTAGCTCTCAGCTACAGCCGTTGATTTCCAGCCCCAAGTCGCTTGACATTGGTAATTCCTTCTCCAGAATCCGCTAACATAGTCGCAGAGGATCGACGAAAACTATGTCCAGTGTACTCTTCTGGATTTTTTAATTTTAGGTATGCAGCAATTTCTGAAGGCATTTTACCTATTGAATTTATTCCCACACATTGCGTACTGCATGCTCCTTGTTTATACTGGACAAAAAACGTCTGTGGGGTATGTGGTTTTCGCAAATTTGCATATTTACTGTACAATTGCAGATAAAGTCCGTTATTTGTTTCATCGGACACTACAAAGATTCTGAAAGTTTATTTTTACTGTCAGGAATTTTCACCACTATCAAATTTTCATTATCCTGTATGTCATCAATCATTATTTTTGTGTTCATCTCTTCCTACAAGCACCGGCTAATCTAAAAATTGTTGCAACTTTTATTAGAAGGTAAATATTATCAGGTGCCTTTTATGAATCTTGAAACTTTTCTTTGCTGAAAGTTTTTGATTTTTTTGGCCGGTATCCCACGTTTTGGTGTTTAAGTAGTGATGTTAGCTTGAAATATGAACCAAATCAAGGTTCCTTTTCACTTTGAGGACACATTTTAACATAGA
>JAHBCN010022808.1:0-13076 GCA_019359885.1 Listronotus oregonensis
TTCAAAGTTTCAATCAGATTCACGTACAAACGGTCCCATGGTTTATTTGAAGCTTCCCATATTGCCTTCGCATCTCTCTAACCTTTCTCGTTATTGTTTTGCCTATTTTGGGTGTTAGCTTCGTAAAGTTGATTCCCGTTAGCTGGTTGTCGTGTCCGGCCTAAAACATGGTCGTGGTGATTGATCAAAGCATAAGAACAGGGTCGGTTTACACAGTTTTTAAGAGACTTTAAAAAAAGGATGTTATTAATTCAACATTTATGTATGTAATATTACAGGAACTGCTTTATATTTACATAATATATTAATCTATTAGGGCTTCCAAACAAATATACATACTTTTATAGGTGTACGTATCTTTGTATGTTTGTACGTGTACGTCGTTTGTACGTTTGTAAGGTTGTACGTTTGTAGGTTTGTATGTATGTATGTTTGTCCACGTATTTTTCCGAAACTTTTATTCGAATTGAAACCATTCTTTTTTTATTAGCTTTTTTTTATCTTGGGGCAGTCCACGAAGGCTGAAGCCCAAGTACTAACGTACCGTAGGTGTCTTAAGTGTGGTGAGAGGGAGTTTCTTAACACGGGACTTAAATATATGGACATTGGGAGAAGAAAGAAAAACTTCTGCGGGGAGCAGGTTCCATAGTCTTGACACTCTGGGGATGAAGAAACGAAGAAAGCGAGAAGTTCGGAGCCTCTCTAACTGAACTGTAAAAGGATGCATAAAAGTTGCACTACGCGTTGCTCTATTGGGAACTGCCAAAGAAAAAATAATACTGGCCAACTTTTCTACGCAGAAGCTGTGAAAATACCTATAGAAGAGCGACAGATCCCCTACAGTTCGACGGTGGGCAAGAAAAGGAAGCCTTTCTTTGAGCGTGGGATCATTAATAAGACGAACGGCTCTTCTTTGAATGGAGTCCAGAATGCTAAGTGTTGTAGGGGACGCCATTCCCCAGACATGAGAACAATATTCTATAGAGGGTCTGATTTGGGATACATACAGAGTATACAGATTGGAAGAAGAAAAATACTTTCTGGATCAAAAGAGGAATTCAAGCTTTTTTAAAGCTGCCGAGGCTATGGATGTAATGTGTTTGTACCAGTTGAGGTTATTCTCAAAAGTAACGCCGACAAGATTAAACGACTCTTTGTTCTGCAGAACTTGGCCCCTCGTCTGTAACGGATGAGCATTGGCTGACTTTTTTCGCGACAGCAAACATGACTGTGTTTTCGAGGCATTAAACTGAACAAGATTTTTGGCGCCCCAATCCAAGATAAGTTTAAGGTCTTGTGAAAGAGAGCATTGACCTGCGCTTGTTTTCCAAATCAGAATTACATGGTGGCTTAAGAAATTGAATACTAGAGTGAAGGGTAATATCGTCAGCAAAACTATGAATGTGATTGGTCGTGGAAGAGAGAAGATCGTTAATAAGTAGAAGAAACAGCGTGGGTGCCAGCACTGAGCCCTGGGGTACCCTAGCATTAATTTGGCTGGACTTACATTAATTTGTGCTTACATTTATTTTAACTTAGGGGGGTAAATTATGGGTAAAAAAGTCAGATAAGAAAGAATTTTAGGAAACACACCCTCTAAAGAGATAGAATGGGGGGTAAAACTTTATATGAAACTTTGTTATTTCTGGACTTGGAAGTATGAAAATTGGTATACAGGCTACGGATTGCTGTTGAAAATGATCTGTTTTAGCATTTTTTGAATAACATACCTTGAGGCGTTAAAATAAGAATGAAAGTTTGTATAGAAAAAACCTCATTTTTGAAGTTGTAAATAAGGATGTTGGTAATTGGGCCTCTGATTACCCAGAAAAATAGGAACCATTAGCTTAGAGAGAATTTTAGGCAACTCCCTCCTTAAAGGAGTAGAATGGGGGTAAAAAGTTTGTATTGAACTTCGTCATTTCTGGACTTGGTATGTAGACTATTGATTATGATTAAAAATAATTTAACATTTTTGGAATAACCTCCCTTGGGAGCTTAAAATGGAGATGAAAGTTTGTATAACCAAATCGTCATTTTTTGAAGTTGTAAATATGGGAGTAGGTAATTAAGCTTTTAATTACCTAGAAAAATGGATGTCGTCAGCTAAGAAAGGATTTTAGAAAACTTCCCCTCTAAAGGGATAAAATGGGATTGGAAAGTTAGTAGAGAACTTTGTCATTTTTGAACTTACAAATATGAATCTTGGTACGTATGCTATTTTTACGGTAAAAATGATCTGTTTTAATATCCTAGGGATTAAAATGGGAATAAAAGTTTGTATAGAAAAATGTCATTTTTACGGCCGAGTGATGATCGCGTTGTTAAATTTAGCAATGGACTTAGCAATTGTTAAAAGTTAACAACGGTTTAGAATGTTTAACAAAACGTCACTGTCAGTGTTATTCAATGATTTTAGTAGGCAACCGGTCAAAATCTGGCATTTTGTTAAACATTCTAAACCGTTGTTAACTTTTAACAATTGTTAAGTCCATTGCCAAATTTAACAACGCGATCATCATTCGGCCGTTAAAGTTTTAAATATGGGAATTGGTAATTAGGCCTCTAATTATCCAGAAAGATAGAAAGTGGTAGTATTTTTAAAACTTCATCCTAAAAGGAGTTAATGGGGAAGATGAAAGTTTATATAATAAATGTGTACACATTTATAAACGCCATTTATATAATAGTCCAGTAAATGAAAGGACAAAGCTGTAAATAAATCTGTACAGTTTTCCCTTGTGGCGCAATTCTTAGGTCTTGGGGAATGCTTTCGAGCGAAAAAAAGTTTATCAACATTAACAGGTGGGAAAAGGCTGAAAATGGCCTCAAGGCCCGAAAAATGAGTTTCCCGCTCTGCCAAAATATGCAAATTGAAGAATTTTTGTTTAGACAAAAAATAAAAGATCGCCTTGTATCTACAAAAATGGTCCTTGTAATTTTTTTTTGAAAAATTGATAGTTTTCGAGATAGCTGCCGCTCTACCGCTAGAATGCCGCTATCTTCATGGATTCACTTATGAGCGGGCGGAAGAATTCTTCCATTACTCAGGCAATAATGTACAATTTTTAATCATTTAAAGTTCATCAGAATGAGAAAACCCGTACCTATATACGAGTTTTGGTCCATTCTGATTTTTCTAGAATATTAAAAAAAAAGCAGTCAAAGTTTATTATTTCACAATGTTTCAAGTATCTCATTAATTATTGATATTTTGAAGATAGTTGTTTTACCATTTTTTTATGACTAGCAAGTGTTCAATGATACCAGAAAGTTCCTTTATCATCTTTTTTGCATTTTAATAAAAAATTGTTTAGCCCTTTTGCATTTTTTAGCCGTTTCCGGAGTTCTAGAAAATCTGTAGAATAAACGCGAATCAAAAACTCATCATCTATTGAAATGCTTATCAATGCACATCATTTGAAAGCTTGGAGTATCTAGTTTCTAAATGTACTTTTTTCTTTTAAATAAAGTCCAATCCCTTTTCAATAATGCATGTCCAAATCCGTGGACCAGAAAATCGGTAAGAAACTACCGCATCTATACAGTGTGGAATGTTATGGATTTTCGACGACCGTTTTTGCGAAAAATATTGGTGTTGCGAAAAAAATGGTAAAGACAATTTTTGTAGATTTCGAAGTGATCTTCATTTTTTGTCTAAACAAAAATTCTCTATTTCGCATATTTTGGCAGATATTCGCGGAAAACACATTTTTAGGACTTTAGGGGGACATTTTTAGCGGGCTCCCACGTGAAAATCGTGATAAACTAGACCTAAAAGTTGCACCACAAATGAAAACTGTACAGATTTATTTACAGCTTTGGGTACTTTCGAGTCTTCAGTTATTGGACTATATGAAAAAAATAATAAATGAAATACGATTTAATAAAAAAATCAATTGCAGGACGCGCGCTACGTCGCGGAGTGTGAGACGGAAGAGGGAGCGTGATATGATGTGACTCGATGAAGGAGGAGGGAGGCAATATCCGGCTAATATGGGTAAAAAACAAAACTGCCAAAATCGTGTAGTCCACGCGCACGAACTAGCGGGCGAAAAGCTAATGGACTAAAACTTGTAAACATCTCAAAACCTTAGTCAAGTTCTCCTTCATGTAAGAAAATCATCAACTGAATTTTTAAGTATTTACAAAAAAACTATTTCCACTTATTACAAAAGAGATATCCTAGTGCATACTTAAAACTAATAATTGCGAGAAAATGGTAATTTAAAAAAAATAAAGCGACTTAAAAAAATTAAAGCCAAACCTGCAAATTCATTGTTTACACAAAGGTATAAATGGTGTAAATAGACTTTATCACTTTCGTGATGGCGTATTTTATTTCTAAAGGCCCGAGGCCCAGGAAACGTTACAAAATTGCATTTCATTTGTGTGATTCTTTGATTATTGCTTTTGCTCTGTGAATCTACCTACCATAACTTTAAAGAAGAAAAATTGAAAAAAAACCTGAACTTACGACTTTACCCTTTTTAACGATTTAAACAAAACAATTTTTAAATAAAAGTTAAATTAGTTACAACAATTATGAACAAAAATTTATTTCTCAAATGGGTCCTATCCACTCGCAAAAATGTCGAATAGAAAGTGTCGAAAATGACATTTGAGAATCCAAATTTTCGATCCGCATAATTTTTAGGCGACATTGTAGTGATGTATGCGACACTAGGTCTGTTTGTTATTCAGAAATATTTTACACCATTTTACACTTTTTCTACACACCTAGTCCTAAAATATTTCTTCCCTAAGGGCTCTTACGTAAAAAAGTATAAAAAAGTGTGCACTACTTCTGAATAACAGACCTATTATGTATTCTTTAGTTGATTGAATGCAATGAGCTGTTAGGTAAACTGGAGAAAGCATCGATTTGGCATAAGCGTGGCATTATAAACGTACATCCTAAGGTTCTGCTTAGCGATGAATGAACCTCTGTACTCAAACAATAAAATCCACCAAAACCCGGGAAAATGGTTACTACGGATACTATTTTGTCGTAAAGCGTGGCTGCCAAGTATCTTTCTGTTTTATTTACTTGATAGTTTATTATGATTAAATTTTACCTAATTTATGCTTAAAATTACATCAAATTAAGCTCTACTATTGTATTTTAAACTGTGAATAATATTTGTTATATTTATTACTATAAAGTATTACACAGAAAAGTAATGGTGTCAAAATACGATTTTATTTCTGGACAGCTACTAATAAAGGCGCTAAGCAACGTGACAACAGTGCATTTTTCGTAGAGGCGTACTTCCGTACTTCGGCCACCGTCGGCCTTCGGCTTTGCTCGACAGATGACACAATCAACATGGCGTTTTAGTCTGAATGTTTCTCGGGTTATTTTTGTGACAATTGTTGTATAAATTTCAGTTTTGTGTAATAACTTTTAATAAATTAAAATGGTAAGGCAGTACCAAGTGTGTAAAGTGACGGATATGATTCCTGGATACACACAAGTACAAACTATGCTTGTACCATTCTATCGTCAATAAAACACAAAACATGTTGGGCGCAGCTCTCGATTGCGTTAATGAATGAAATGCTTTCTCTATCTATGCTGTCAGCTCATTGATTGAATGTGTGTGTTTAAGTGTGTGTAATTGAGATTTATTGAATCTACTTATATTATCTTATTTTTATTTATTAGTTATATTTATAATGTGTTTGTCATTTTACTTTAATATTGTGAGAAATCTAGCCTGTTGGGGTTATATGGTGGAGTAGCCGATTACTAATTGGCTAAATATCGCCCTAATATGGTTGGCTGTGAGAGGGTTGATTTACAAATCTTGTCTTATAGATGTAATATACCTAACTGTATTATTATTGTAACCTTATCACCTAATAAAAGACGATTATTATTATTACTATTATTCGAGATTGGAGAATAGACCGCCGGTAGGAGACTAAACATTTGCATTTTCCACTTGAACGTTTTGTAAAACTAAACTGGCAGGATGTTTTCAAGACGGATGGATTAAGACTTTTAAATTATACCTTTGCATCAAAGCGTTAATACAGGGTATTGAATTTCTTTCGGTTCCTTCCTGTTAGTGTTAGAATGACACTGAACAAGTTAACTGAAGTTCCTTAGGTTATTGTCACCTGATGTCTTTGTTATGTTACGAATAATTGGACAGAAGAAATTGCCATTTTATTGTCTATAGACAAAGATTCGGTAGATAACTTAAGGCTAAAACTTTAGTATATTTAAAGAGTTTTAGAAAATTGTGCGTTTTTTAAAGCACTTTTTTTGTTTACGTACATATAAATTTAATCCAATAGGACTTGCTAGTTCTGCTTACAAAAAAATATTATAACTTATATATTGTATTTACTACAAAAACAGGAAGGTCCGGAATATTTGTTAATAAACAAAATATTAAAAAAAAAAAAAAAAAAAATAAAAATTACAGATAAAAGGAGCACATTTTATTTAGTAGATTTAAAAAAAAAATCCGAAAAATGCATTTTTGCAAATAAAAATAAAGTTAAAAGTCGAAAAAACATTATGTTTTTAGTTTGAGTAAAAAGTCAGATTTTGCGACGTTGTCAGATCGAAAAAATAAGGATTTAAATTTGGCTTTAAAGCATTATGGATTAAATAATAATACACAAAAATAGTGGTGGGGACCCTTGGATTAGGAGGATCCTTGGGGCATTATAGTGAGTGAAGTCATATTTCATCATCTTGGGCGAGCCTCTTATCACGATCATCAGCTCTGACGTCACGAACGTCACAGACGTCAAAAATCTCGACGTCACAAACCTACGTCACAGGTCACAGGCCATATAGAGTACGTTTATGTCTACAAAGTTAATCAGATATAGGTTTCATCTGATCCAAAACCTTTAATCCCAAATTTTAATCCACAGTCGTTTATGTCACAATAATTTAATCTTTAAAATAATCCCGTTTTGATCCGATAAAATTTTGACGTAAAACATATGATCTTTTTTGGCTAACTTCAGCCGTTAGAAATGTCAAGTCACCCAAGTCCTTAACCTCTTTATTCCATTTGTGTTTAGTTTTATCACTCATTATTTACTTAATATTCAAAACAAATCTGAAGAAAAGCTCAAGATAAACAAAAAGAACCACAAAACACAAAAAATGAAAATTTCTAACCCCAAAATCCAACCGCGTTAACTTAGGTACAAACTTCTGTCAGTCTGAATCCAAATCTGTTTACACCGTCGTGTGTACTGCAGCCAGTGACTGCAGCACGATCCGCCCGACAAAAGTCCAATCCAGCAAAACAAGAGAATTGACTTATACGACTATATCGGATGGAAATCTCAACCAGAAACGTTTATACCGGCCATTTTGAGCAGATAACAGAATTTTTATCGGATGCAAGAGTAGACATAAACGTACTCATAGACAGGTCATCAGCGATCTTCGGGAGACACCAATGAATTTTTAGAAATAAATAAAATAATAAAAGAAATAATACATTTTCAAATAGGGTAATTATCTGAAAGTGAGGTCCATCTTATTTTTGGCTATAAAAATAAAAAAAAATAAAATATCAGACTTTTCTTTCATTTTGTTCCACGGCACATTTATGATAAAGAAAATTTACAATTTAACGCGGAAAACATAATGCGAACTAACCAGAAACTCACCAGAACTAGGTATGAGTTTGGAAGTTGTTGTTTGTAAGTTCTGGTTAGTTTTTTTTATACTAAAAAAAACTTTATTTCTGATAAATGAAAAACAAATAACTTTCAGTAATAACAAATTATTAGAAAACATCTGGCAACATTGCTTAATCAAGCAGGGAAACGTCAACAGAACGACTAGTGATGAGCGAGACCGGTCTTGGGGCTTGGGTCTTGATCTTGGTCTTGCAGCAAGACCAAGACCGAGACCAAGACCAAGACCGCCTTTTCGCTTGCAAGACCATCAAGACCGGGGTATGCAAGACCAAGACCAAGACTAAGACCGAGGAGTGCAAGACTACGCAAGACCAAGACCGACCTGCAAGACTCTGCACTTTTCCAATTTTTTTTTAAAATTATAAAATTTAATTTTTTGTTCCATATACAGTGGTATTTCATACAGACATGACAAAAAAGTGCAAGAACTGCTAAAAATGGCGATTATTTAATAAGTAACAAGTTTCTTTAATTAAATAATAATTAAATTGTTCACTTTTTTTTTACAGTTTTCTAACAACGATAACTAGTAAACTTAATAACATGTTTCAAAATTAATAAGATTGTGACTCAATAGTCCGACAAAGCTCTATATTTTCGAAACCATTCACGACAGAAAAAAATGGATAGTTGGATCATTTTTAAAAGAAAATTCGGTGCCCTTTGAAAAGAAAAAAAAACATTAAAAATAGCAAAAAGGTTTAATTTTCATTGTCGGACGCTTTTGCTTTTTATATTATCTATTATTACAGTCACGTGCGGGAAGCGGCACATTATAAAAAGCAAAGGCAGCCGCAGTACAAACCAAATATTTTTTGCTACTTTTTATGTTTTTTTTTTCTTTTCAAACGGCACATCATTTAAAAAATGATGCAACATACAAAAGTTATAAACTGAAAATTACTTTTATATTCCTAATGTTTTTTTTAAATTATATCTAGTGATGTCACTTACAAGCTGGATTAAAAATTTCCACAATAAGAAAAACATTATTCTTGTTCCACACTAAGAAGGGCTTTTAAAACTAAGATATAAATGTAAAAGAGATGGATTGATAAAAAATATTATTTTTATGTCATATAGAAATATTTTTTATATAAATAAATTTTAAATATTATTTCGGCTTAGACGGAAAATAGTATTTAAAAACCATCTACGTTAATATTGTTCCTATATGAGTTGAACAATTTACAGTATAATATACAGGGTGGTGATTTTTTAAATAAATTAATTGGAAAAAATTTTTGGTTTTAGGTTAAAAGCTAAAAATAAGAGATTTTTTGTGACAGTGGATTTTTCGAAAAAAATTGAAATAGAAAATAGTTTCACATTTTACGTCCTTTTCTTTTATAATTTTTGTATGTTCAGTTTTTCACCATCATGAACGGTTTCGGAAATATCGAGCTTTGTCACACTATTGAGCCACCTTGTCTATGCAGAATGTTTATAAAGTATTTGTGCCAACTTTGTACGGAAAATGTTAACTTATTTAAAGATAAAAAGATATGAAAAAAAAAAGATTCCTAAATAACTTTTTTTTTGAAGCAGAAACCAATTTTTACAATTGAAATTATTTTCACGGAAATTTCACATCTTGATATTAAAAGTTTTTTTTCTGCTCACTCAGTAAACATATTTGTTTTTATTTTATATGGTTCGTTAAAGAAAATTTAAATAATTATTTTCACTAAAATATTTCTATGTGCCACCAAATTTATAAAAGCAGGTTGTGTCTTAATTGAACTTAAAATAAAGCGCTATAAATAAATAAACCCCTACATTAAAAATATGCTTTTTAATCAAATAATTCAAATATACGTGTAAGCTTAAAATGGGTATATTTTAATATTTTAATCCAAAAAGTATAGTCGCCATTTCTATTTATCTTTAAGTATTAAGAAATATATTTTATTCAAGATTACTTACTTTAAATTATTACTACCAAAAAAAAAGCAAGACCAGCAAGACCAAGACCAAGACCAAGACCGGGTGGTGCAAGACCAAGACCAAGACCAAGACCAGGCTTGCAAGACCAAGACCAAGACTAGCCCGGTCTTGGTATTGGTCTTGCATAATTATAACATGATAAGTATTTGTCACAGAGAGAGAAAAGTTTCGCAATTAAAATTAAAAATACTTTTTTCAAAAGGGCAATAAACACAATAAAAAGCGAAAAAGCTAGTTTTTTTGCATATTTTTTTTAGATCTGGATTTATCTAAGAACCTCCATATTAGTCCAGAAAAAGATTTTATTTTTGATAAAGAAATATGCCGCTAAAATTGATTCGATGCTTTTTGCACAACTATTTTGCAATTTACTTTTACTTATAAACAAATTTAATATTTCCGCGAAATTTTAATAAAACAAATTACCAAAAATATGGTTTGAAAGTTTTTGCAAAGACATTCTTTTAATACGTTGAAATTGTCAATTGGTTGCCAAGATACTTGCCATCAATATGGAAAATTTGTTTTAGTTTTATCTATATTACCAATAGAACAATTTCAGAGCATAAAAATATGTTCTTTATTCCCTGTATTTTTTCCAAAGAAGTCTATGTCAGATTTAAAAAAAAATAGACATGCATTTTTAAGTTCCGCCAGCTTATCTTATAAAGCTATGCGGGTATTCTTTATTGCATATATTCGTTGGGTTTTAAAATTCATCTTAGTAAACTGCTGTAAAGCCTAATTTTTTTTGGTATAAACTGAGGTTTTTTTGATATTTTGTGCCCCTTATGCCTCTATAATCAAATGGAATCAAAAACCAAACGAGAAAATAAATACAAGAAAAAGAATTTATTTCAGGGCATCGCTTAAAAAAGTCAAAAGGGCCCACGCATTCTTACTATGCTAAATAATAAACTATGAACTTGCAATGAATTGGTTTTATTTTCTTTTCTTAAAATCTTAGCAAAGACAAAAAGTTGTAATTTTAGTTGCTTATTCTAGAAATATATAAAAATTGCAAAAAAGTCAGTGGCGTTCATTTTTTAAAAATTATTTATGATAAGATGTCCCCTGACCCCGCCACTGGACTTAATAATTTAAATTTAATTAGACCTAAATAAGTAAAAGTAATACTGACAAATATCAAAAAAATTGGCTACACGGTATTTTTTTTTTTAATCTTGGGACAGTCCACGAAGGCTGATGCCTAAGTACTAACGTACCGTGGGTGTCTTCAGTGTGGTTAGAGGGAGTTTGTTCACACGGGACTTAAATTTTTGGAGATTGGGAGGAGAAGGAAAAACTTCTGGGGGCAGCAGGTTCCATAGTCTTGACACTCGAAGAAAGCGGGAAGTTCGGGGCCTCTCTAACTGAACAGTAAAAGGATGCATAAAAGTTGCACTACGTATTGCTCTGTTGGGAGCTGCCAGAGAAGGAATAATACGGGCCAATTCCTCTGAGCAGAAGCCGTGATATACCTATAGAAGAGCGACAGATCCCCACAGCTCGACGATGGGCAAGAGGAGGAAGCCTTTCTGTGAACGTTGGATCATTAATAAGACGAACAGCTCTTTTTTGAATGGAGTCCAGAAGGCTAAGTGTTGTAGGGGACGCCATTCCCCAGACATGAGAACAATATTCCAAAGAGGGTCTGATTTGGGATACATACACAGTGTACAGATTGGAAGAAGAGAAATATTTTCTGGCTCGAAAGAGGAATCCAATCTTTTTTGAAGCTGCCGAAGCTATGGATGAAATGTGTTTATGCCAGTTGAGGTTATTCTCAAAAGTAATGCCGACTAGATTAAACGACTCTTTGTTCTGCAGAACTTGGCCGCTCATATGTAAGGGATAAGCATTCGCAGACTTTTTTCGCGACAGCGAACATGACTGTGTTTTTGAGGCATTGAACTGAACACGATTTTTGGCGCCCCAATCCAAGATAAGTTTGAGGTCTTGTGAAAGAGATATCTGCATTGACCTGCGCTTGTTTTCAAAATCAGAATTACACGGTGGCTTAAGAAATTGAATACTAGAGTGGATGGTACTATAGTCAGCAAAACTATGAATGGGATTGATTGTGGAAGAGAGAAGATCGTTAATGTGTAGAAGAAACAGCGTGGGTGCCAGCACTGAGCCCTGGGGCACCCCAGCATTAATTTGGTAGAAGCTTGAGGAATGACCATCTACACTAACTGATATAAGTACGTCGATTAGAAAGGAAACTGGAAAGCCAAGAGCAAAGCTTAGGTGGAAGACCGTAAGAAGGAAGTTTGTTAAGAAGCCCATCATGCCAGACCTGATCGAAAGCTTTGGATATGTCAAGAGCAACGATCTGGGATTCACCAAGAAACTCAAGGGACTTGTATTAGTTGTATTTAAGATAATTATAAAAACACCTATTTTAAAAAAAAAGTTAAAACCCTGTATCTTAGAAACTATGCTTTTTCGGACCCCCAAATTTATAGAGACTTTTTTATATTTTTCAATGAGGAAGTACCTCCTGAAATTTGGCATTTTTCGAACACCCTTTATTAGATTTGAAATGTAATTATTTTACTATTAATCCTACAGACATTCTATAGTCAGTCGCAAAAATTTATATTGTATACCGTAAGTAACCTATATCAACAGAGAAAAAGTTATAAGACGGAGTTTAAAACAGATATTAAAAATTATAAAAAAAGGATGAGTAGCCAACTTTGTCACAACTTTGTTACTACACTTTTGATTACCGTTTTAAAGAACATTCTAACAGGTTTTTTTCTGTGAAGTAATAAAATACATAAATTTATAAGAAATAAAAATGAGGCAAAAGTTGACAACAAAAAAATTTATTGTTTTTTTAGCTTGGTATTATAAATATAAAAAATATATCTTTTTTTTGTACGACCGGGCGTAAAATACAATATTACGCTCCCATGTGAGGGCCTAAAATTGCACTTTTACGCCCTATGGCATGTTCGCGAAACCTATTTCTGTAAAATATCTGTTCAGCTTATCTATTTTGCCAATTACTAAAATTTTATTGTTCACAAAAAAAATGACGTTCGCCGGAATCAAGGCCAAATGACAAAATATTTGTTTTTTTGAAATAAATGAGGTTATAAACTCTTAAACTATAACATGTTATACATTGTTGAAATCAGAATAAAAAGCACTATTTGGCTGCGTAAAAATCCAATAGGACGTCCATATGAAAAAATAAAGTTGATGATGATTCTAAAAACCCGAAACGTAGAAAATAAAAATTAACTACTCGGTCATATTCTACGAAAAAAGTTGCTTTGAAGAAGTTTTAACAGATTTGAAAAATTTTCACTCATAAAAAAATATGGCCGATTTTCGAAAATACATGTTTCAGGTTTTTTCAAAATTTATCAAAAACCTAAATAGATAAAACCATGTAGTGAACGGGATTAGCTTATAACATAATTGTCCAA
>JAHBCN010022809.1:0-13240 GCA_019359885.1 Listronotus oregonensis
TTAGTTTTTATAGAAACTGTTTTAAGGGTTTTTTATTCATTTTTTCGTTCCTAAAATATCGCCATTTCAAGTTTTTAAATTGTCACCCTGTATGTGTTATATCAACTGAAATACTTTATTAGTTTACCTAAGATAATATATAACAAGGTATTCCAATCCTGCAATGCATGATGGAAATGTATCAAGCCACGAGTGTGTCTTGCACACTAAGTATTTTTATCCCAACTTCCCAAGTTTATACCTTTTTATAAATTATCTTAGATTTACCCTAAAATATAGTTGTCCTATCTAAAACTCTGCACTTTTTAAAAATTACGGCCACTTTTTTTTTATGCAAAAAATAGAGTTTTTGCCGTTGTACTGGCTATGCATGGCTATTTTAGTAAATATTTTCGTGCTTTGGGACGAATTAACCTTAAAATAGTGATATTTTAAAAAGAAAGAGAGAAACGCACACAAAAGTGATTTTTTCAGATTGTTTTTTGATCTGTCCAATTGGCGGTTTGCCTCGAGTAAACACATTTGGTCGAATTCATCACATGGTTAACTTTAAGAAAATTTAAATTTTGTACTTATGTAAAACAGGTGTGTCGAAAAAATGTTATCAGGCATCGCTTAGGTTCGACTTCGGTGATTGCAAATTAGTGGATTCAAGAAGACAAAAGAAAAGATGACAATGTATCACCGAATAAGAAATTTTCGATTCTTTTGCTTACCGTCCCTAATGGGTTATCCCAATAATTCCTATGCATCGACGCCACCGTCTCTTGCAAAAAAAAAATGTGGAATCGGAAATAAAACCAGGTAATCTTTGGTGATAAAATTTGCATTTGTTTGGGTATGCATAATTGTTGAACAATGGAAAGGAAGCGACGTGGTAAATAACATTTGATATATCACACCCTGGGTGTATTGGAAAGGGGTGCCCTCGAATATGTTAACAGGAAAACTTGAATCTTTATAAAAGATAACATGACGGCCATTTGATATATTTAGAAAGTAGTGAAACCACAAGTTCTTTTATATCCTAACAAAATTTAAAACCCAGACCATGTTTGGATAGAGTAATTACATACTTTATGTTTTACCTATCTATTATTGATCTATAATACCTTAGAAACGGAATATGCTATGATAGCAATAATACCTGCTATCACACCTAGGGCATTATAAGCGGGCATTATGATAATGCACGCTTATAATGCCCTAATCCTAATATGAAATTTTATTGCTTATCCAATTTTATTTCTCTCACAATAAAGATCAAGTTTATACAAAAAATAATTTTTTCTTTAAACAATTCTAAAAATTAAACTTTATTTCCAAAATAAAAATTAAAATGTAGCTGATCCCACTATAGAATGGTCGGTGTTTTTTGTGATGGTAGCAGCGGTGGTAGCACTAACGCTATTTTGTATAGAAGAACAGTCCATTAAAGAATTTTCAATAGTCGATACGGAATTAACCTCGGAATTAACTGAATTGGCAATCATTTTGGCTACTTTGTTTTTGGATGAAATACTTTCTTCTATATATCCTTCAGCTACTGAAGAGCTTTTCCATTTCCCATGTTGTTTTAGCGTTTCAAACGAAGCACCTGCCTCAACAAGTAAAGTTGACGATGTGCGACGCAAACAGTGGCCGGTGTAAGCTTCTGCATTATCCAGTTTTAAAAATTTTGCGATCAATGTTGGGACGCTTCCTATGGTATTTTTTTCAATGGGTTGTACTGTACATCGACCCTTTCTATAGGTAAGAAAGAATCTTCGCTCTTTATTCCAGCTGGTCTTAATGTTGTGTACTTTTTTATTAAATTTAAAGCGCCTAAATCTTCTTCAATGATAGTAAAACTTTTTGAAGTTGAAGTTTTAGTTTCTGGTACCTTTATAACCAAGACTGTTCCTCTATCTTCAATGTCATCAATGGTCATTTTGACCAACTCATCTCGTCTTAAACCTCCAAAAACACCCATTACCAATATGGCTTTGTGTACCAAGTAGATATCATCAGGAGCCTTCTTAATAAATTTTAATATTTGTTCTCCTTCCAAAACTTTAGACTTCTTCGGGACGTATCCTTTCGACTTAACTTTTAAAAAATATATGAGACGATGGTATTGCGAAATGTCTATATTTTCATAGACCATCAACGTAGACCTTGGGTGGAAACTTGGTCCAGAGAGAGTTCGGACTGTATTTTTCCGACTAAAAAATAATAAAGTTTGTTAAACATATGTATTAAAATAAAATCAATAACTTACCAGTTCCTGAAATATGCCATTAAAACGTTTTCGGTTATTTGAAGAATTGCGTTCGCATCTTTCCAATCCAAAATGCCATACTCCCGATCATACTGTTGCCTTGATTTAACTGGCAAAAGATTTTCGGTCGCTTTTATGGCCTTTTCTCTTATATTTTGTGGAATTTCTTCCATTTTGAGCAAATCGTTAAATAAAAAATGCCAACTGACTAACTGACAGAAACATCAAAGTCAAACTTAACACCAGTCATTATCTACTTACGTATACAGGTACAGGTGCAACTTATTTTTATATTGCGAATAAATAATGTAAATAGTCATTGAAAACCTTTTTGGGTAAAACATAAAGCATTGAGCACCACGGGCTTTACTGGACTATAATGCCCATCAGGTCGAAATCTAGCCCTCGGGCCAGAGGCCCTCGGGCTATTTTGACCTTCAGGGCATTATAGTCCCAGTAACGCCCTTGATACATAAATAGCTATTATGGATGGTACGGCATTAATGACCTTCAAACCCGGTTTAAAAGGATACAAGTATTTAACCCGGACATAATATATGTTATTAAGAAATAATACGCAAATAATAAAATTGGATTTTAATAATTTAGTCAAAACCAACTGATCATCTATTGTTTTTAAGCAGTTTTTTTTTAGAATATATCTCAATACCATGTGCCCAAGAACATGAAAAATGGCAGTTGTAAATGAAGTTGAAGCAGAAAGAACCCTTAAAAAAACAATTAAGAACATTGCAAAAATCGTAACTATCGAACCTCGAGTTGCTTGTTATCAGATGGCTCTCTTTATTTCAAAACCGGCACTGGACAATATGGAATTTGAAAAATCTTGCAGGTAAACTAGATAAATATTAGAGAATTATTGCAAGTTGCCTTATTAGAGTCAAGTGGTCAACAGAAGTTGCTTTTTTTAGTGTTGGGATATTTATACTTTACACTTAAAAAATATTTCAAGGTAACCCTATTTTCAATATTAAATAAATATTTTTTAAGAAATTTCCACCTCTTTAATATTAATTTTAATTATATTTTTTCCGATTTTCGATATCGCTTATGGTTATTGACTTATTATCAAAAAGCTGAGACCCTTTTTTTGTTTATGTTTATTGATAACAACAAATTAAAATTTTTATTTCCAGAAAAAAATGTCTTTCTCAAAATTAGATTTCACATCAAATGAGGATGACAACACCGAACTAACCGCTTACTAAGTTAAGGTAAATTTTACTGTGTTGATACACTTTATTGTCAAAACAAATTTCGGCAATAAATTTTGAACAGTGTTTTTTTTAAATTGCGGGCAAGGGCAACAAAAAATTACCCCAAAAAACTTTTAAATTGTCTCTTTAAGCTGTTTCTTCCGTTTGAGAATTAAAAGATACAAATATCGTATATTTGCAGGATTTTTTTTATTTTTAAAATTTGTTGTTAGATAACATAAATTATTGTTAAAATGTTGCTTATTTATAGGTGCAATTCATTGGTTAGAATACCATTTTTGTAGACTTCAATAAACATTTTTCCATTTGTGGTTTAATTTTCTTTACAAACCCTTTATATCTCTATAAAACGCGACAAAACTCTTTGCGGAGTACAGTAGTAAGGCAGTAGTAGGGAGTTTAGACGTCTAATATTTAAAACGTTGCCATGGTTGTTATCTTTTTCTATAACCTTATTATAAGTAATCGTAGGTAGTATCGATTTACTTATGCTCCATTATAATTTAATTTCAGATTTCTGAAAAAGTAGATAATATTGGAAGGTACACTTAAGAGCAAGAAAAACTGTGCTCCTGCGGTCATAATATTTATTGAATATTAAAAAGTTTTTAAGCGCACGTAAAAGTGTATTTAGTAAGATAACTTTAAATTTTGTGCAAATTTTTTATTTAAATCTTACAATAGCGCATTTACTTATCCAACTATCATTGGAACACACGTACAACGTAAAATTATTAAACATAACAATATCATTTAGAATACAATATTTGAATTTAACAAAACAATTTAAAAACACTTTAACCCCATTTAAAAGTATTTTTAAATTAGCTAAAACTACTTAAAGGATTTTTTCGCGACATACCGTTTTTTACTACTGGTTGATAGCAGTTCTTTCCCCCACCATTCTAACCGTGCTTAACCCGCCTATCCTCGCAAAAACGAAACGGTTTACGTTTGTCACGCGTGTGTCAAGTTACATACTAAATACTAAAATTGTCCATTTAATAAAATATAAACTGTTTTTAAGTAAACTGTAACAAGTAAATATCTTTCTATATGATTTTGAAATTAACTGATAAATCGACAAATCTGCAATTTAAATAGTTGTTAAACCATAGCAAAAAAATAAATCACAAGAAACAAAACAATAGAAAAGCCGCGAATCCTCCATTATTTTAATTTGACACTTGACATAACCATTATTAACGCTTTTCCCGACTAGTGGCGATAGCGGTGGATACTGGGTGGAATGTTATGACGAGATATTGACGACATAACACCTTCCCCTACGTTACCGCTTCTCGCCAAAATAATCCGGCATGTTAACTGCCCTAACAATTTTCAACGCGGTATGTCGCCAAAATTTGTTTTTATTGTTTAACGTATTTTAATTTGTCATCCCTAATTTTAAATTTTTTTGCTAAAGAAAGAATTTAATATGACAATAAAAATACCAAAAAACGCTTTGTGAATAAAATATTACATAAAATATATACTAAAAATAGTAAAATAAGAGAAAATTTTGAACTTTTTCTTGATTGTAAATTTTCTTTCCAGATTTCTATAACACTTGCTGAAACCACCGCAGGTCTCGAATATTTAGGTGTCCAAACAATAAGGGACCAGGCAATTTTATTTCCCGAATTACCTTCTGCTAAGAACGGATATTTTGAAGTAAAGTTAAGGCTCTCCTTTACTTGCAGATTAAGTTTATTGAAAACATTTGGACAGTAAAAAAGATTACAACATTTATGTTGTGTAGGGATTTGCAAATGAAAAACTATGGACACAGTGAAAGAATGTAAGTATATTATTTTAATGTTTTTTTTTTTTTATAAGAGATAATAAAATTCAAAAAGGTTTTAAATTGGGATTTGTATTTTTAATTTTATTTTACCTTCGAATACTCAACGAAATCTTGGCGTCTAATTGGTGACATATCGTAAATATTTCAAGTGATTAGGTAAGTTTTTAAATACCGAACTTAAATAATTAAAGATTAATATAGAAAGAAAAGTTCTCTGCAAGCAACAGATTTTATAGTTTAGATACTCTAGGAATTAAGAACCAGACCCAGTGAAAAGTTCGGTGTTTCTCCAGATGGATTGTCAGTAAAAATATAAGAGTAACACTTTGTATTGTTTTGTAAGGTGCTACAAGGAAATAAATATATCTGTTTAATTTTTAAGAATAAAAATCGTGAAAATATTTAAGAGGGATAGGTAACCTACGGTTTGTCAGTGAGCCAGTGTTATGATAAGAGTGTCATAAGATGAACTTTTTTTTTGATAAAGACTGTTAAATGTCTTAAAAAAGCCATTTCAAAGAGATGGCAACCGTATTTTAAGTCTGATTTGGGATTCATACATACAGTGTAGCAGGAGAAATAATTGGCCGAGTGATGATTCGGTAAATTTGGCAATTACAATTGTTGTTAAAACGGTTTAGAATTTTAACAAACGTCATTGTCAGTGTTATTCATGATTTTAGTAGGCAACCTGTCAATATCTGACTTTGTTAAACTTTAAACCGTTGTTAACTGTAAACAATTGCTAGGTCCATTGCTAAATTTAACAACGCGATCATCACTCGGCCGTATGTCTCGCAAAAAAAAACAAGTTTTGGAAGTTGTTGTAGCCCAAATGTAATTTTTATATTAAATTAAAATTAATTTTTAAAAGTAACGTCAACAAGATAAAAAAAAATAACTTAAATAAAAACTGGCAGACTTATTTTGATAAACCAAATATGATTGTGTCTTTATATTTAGTATAAATTTTGTAAAAGAGAATCCCATTTCCGCTTAAATAGTGTCATTACTCCAAAAAATTAAAAAAAATTTGTTAAACTATTAGTTTTACAATATTACAAAATCCTATTTTAGAAAGTATCTCGTCTATAGTTAAAGGATTTGTACCCAGGTGACACTAGTGTCAATAAAACGTTAACCGAAGTCAGTGACGTACCAAACATAAACAATGTCATATGTCGGCTTGCACAAGGTGGTTCTCTAAGTATTGTATAAAGTGTTGTTTCTCAAAATATATTAGTATATGTGATTATTTGATTTAAAAAAAATCCTAAATTTAACCAATAAAAGTTGTCATATGACATGCTGTGACTTAGTTGCTTACGTTCTATAATATTTTTAAACCAAATATTATTTTTTACTGCTAAAATTACTTTAAATACTCAATATTTCGTAAATTTTATTTGTTTTATACCTTTAGTGTTACAGTTTCGTAAATCCTCCAATTTTTTGTTAAAATTTTTTAAACTAAAACACAAACATTGGTAAAATTGATTTTAAACGCTCTTTTCTCAGTACTTTTATGAGTTATGACACTGTATGAGCGAATGCTCGAGATATCTGCATTACCTTGTACCAGTTTCGTGACAGCTTATTCTCAGAAAAATGACTATTAGTGTAAAGGATTCTATAATCCATAAAAATATAAATGGATTAATATGAGAAAAAGAGAATTTCTTTTTATGTAAAGAAAATATAGATTTGGTGCCACTAGTAATCATCAGCTATAAATGTCAAAAGAAAATGTCAATATGAATATTTACTTATTTAAAAGATATAATTATATGTATTAAACCTTAAATCTTTAAAGACCAAATATGAGAGTTTCCATCAACCCGTTTTTTGCCCCGGTTGACCACTTGCCTTTTTACGTGACTGGTTGCTTTAGGAAATAAATTTAGGAATAATAAATCTTACTAGATGCCATAACATAGTGTGACACTTACATTTGCATTCTAAACTCTGGCTAAAAAATTCCAATTCGCCTCAGTACAAAATTATATTTTTAACCTACAGATTCATGTGTCCCATACCCTAACGGTCTTCCACCTAAGCTTTGCTCTTGGCTCTCCAGTTTGACGTATATCAGTTACTGTAGATGGTCAATCTTTCAGCTTCTACCAAATTAATGCGGGGGTGCCCCAGGTTTCAGTGCTGGCATCTACGCTAGTTCTTCTACACATTAACGCTCTTCTTTCTTTCACAATCAATCCCATTCATATTTTTCCTGACTATAGTACTCTCCATTCTAGTATTAAATTTCTTAAGCCACCATGTAATTCTGATTTGGAAAACAAGTGCAGGTCAATGTAGATATCTCTTTCACAAGACCTTAAACTTATTTTGGATTGGAGCGCCAAAAATCTTGTTAAGTTTAATGCCTCGAAAACACAGTTATGTTCGCTGTTGCAAAAAAAGTCTGCCAATGCTCATCCGTTACACATGAGCTGCCAAGTTTTGCAGAACAAAGAGTCGTTTAATCTTGTCGGCGTTACTTTTGAATATAACCTCAATTGCACAAGAACATTACATCCATAGCCTCGGCAGCTTCAAAAAATCTTGGATTTTTCTGTCGAGCCAGAAAGTATTTCTCTTCTTGCAATCTGTATACTTTGTATATATCCCTAATCAGACCCTCTTTAGAATATTGTCCTCATATCTGGGAAAACGGGTCCCCTACAACACTTAGCATTCGGGACTCCATTTAAAGAAGAGCCGTTCGTCTTATTAATGATCCCACGCTCACAGAAAGGCTTCCTCTTCTTGCCCACCGTCGGGCTGTAGGGTATCTGTCGCTCTTCTATAGATATTTTCACGGCTTCTGCTCAGAGGGGTTGGCCAGTATAATTCCTTCTCCGGCAGCTCCCAACAGAGCAACACGTAGTGCCACTTTTATGGATCATTTTACAGTGCAGTTAGAGAGGCCCCGAACTTCCCGCTTTCTTCGTTCCCTTATCTCTAGAGTGTTAAGACTATGGAACCTGCTGCCCGCAGAAGTTTTTCCTTCTACACCCAATCTCAAAATATTTAAGTCTCGTATAACAAACTCCCTCTCACCACACTTAAAAACACCCACGGTACGTAAGTACTTAGGCATCAGCCTTCGTGGACAGTCCCAAGATTTAAAAAAAAATCTAGATTCTCCAAGAACGATAGTCGACTTTAAGCGTAATATGCGTTTAGATAAATTTTTACAAAATGACACGCTTTCCAAGAAAGTAGTTCTGGTTGTCCTTTTAATACCTTTTTTGCTTAAAAATGTTCCTTGAATTCTAAATTAATTTCGAAAGCCACAAAGGCAACCCTTAAGTTAAGCAGAGCAGCTGTCGCAAACGTAGGGTTGTTTTCTACCGAAATTGTGTATTATTAATGAGGTATATAAGTTGTTTGCCAATCTGTATTAGTTTTTGTATAATATGTGTGATAGGGTGAGAAAATTAATGAAGAAAACGAATTCTATAAATCAATATAATATAATATACAGCTTTAAAGATTTTGCTGTTTCTTTATATCTCATTGAATGATTCGTTTTCTTAAAACAAGGGTGTTAAAAGAAAAATATAATTTTTTTAATCGTTTATAACAGTACACTTAAAGATACATTTTTAAATATATAGTTTTTTAAATGGACCAATCGTGGCAAAGGAACTAAGCTAGGTATACTATTTGTTACCCAAACTTATTTTAACCAGATTTTGACAAAATGGTAATTTGATTTAATATTGTAAATGTATGTAACTTGTATATATATATATATATACCTTTTAACGATTTTATAGTTAATTTCAAGTCAGAAGGATTTTTAACGCATTTCTAGGTGTCTTAAAAAGATTACTGTTAAAATTAGAAGTAAGTACATAAAATCTATCTGTTAAAATTTTTGCCATTTATTAATATTTTAACAATTTTTTTGACACACAGTGTCATTCTTAAAATATAATAACAGACTTCGCAAAGGTACAGTTAATTTTATTTATAACAATTTATTATCTTAGGGTGTTACTTTTTAAAATAGCTTAGAAAAGAAATAAAGATTTTAAAATTATTTCTACGCTTTTAATACATTTTTAGTTTTGTAGGGAAAAACCAAGAAACCATTCAAATCTAAGTGATTATTTAATTATCCAATTTTTTATGCTTGCTTATTTTGTGCTTTCCTAAACCTGTAATCTCACTGACTTATGTTCTTAGCGTAAAATTTAACAGTCATTAGTTTTTTTCGGGTTTCGTTTTATGAACTATTCTTGAACTATACGAAAACGGCCCAAAACTGTATGCGCGGTAGCTCAATACTTAGAATTGTTCTCTCACAGTTCCGGGATTATTTGACATTTGAAAGTCTTGAACGCAATTTAAAGAATTTCATAGACGCCTTAAAACGTTTTAAAACACACTGAAATTTCCCGTACTATATTTTATTGCTCACACTTACCTAAAATGACAAAGAAATTGTCTCTTAAGCCTTTTGATACAGTAGATGCCACAAGAAATGTAGTTTCTATATCATCACCACTTTCAGATGATGAGGATGAGCTTGATACATTACTTAAGAATATCCCTAATATTTATTTTTCCAGTTTATTGTCACAAGCGAAACAAAACGCAAAATTCAACAAATTAAAATACTTACGACTCCCACAAAACTAACTTTAAAACTAATCAATTTCCGCATGCGTCAAATAGTTCAGAATCGATTCTTGCCACAGAGTGCGGACTGATCGGACGGTCGGTTCTAAAACTATCCCAATGTAGTCCTAGAAAAACGCGAACTCAGAATTAAAGAGTTCTAGAATAGTTCTTTTAAACCCGAACAGGCAATTTTGAACTGCGCAGGCGTCGGACGGTTCAAAAACAGTAATTTGCCGAACCCAATTCCGAGGCAACTTTCGGTTGTGTAATGCTCCTCCGTTGCCCGGGAGCGAGAAGAGTTTTGTCCTTTGTTGTGTTATCTGTTAACTAACATTTCATACACCAATTCAATAGAAAAAAAAAACATACAAAACATTTCTATATATCACTATACTACTTATGCATTGTTTGACCTACATGGCTGTGCATTCTTTGACCTACGTGGATGTCTCGAGCTCGCCATCCTGAGGTCGTCTCTAATGTGCTGGCGAATGGTGCTGAAAGCAAAAAAGTGGCAGCCAATGCCATAAGAATAAAAGAAGAAAAAGAAAGCTATTAATGGATGGATGTATTGGATAAAAAAAGCATTATCATTTTTTAGAGCTATATAGTATAGTTAGCGGCAAGTCTATCCGTTAAAAAAGCTATTTAAAAATTGGAAAAAATTAATAAAGAGCCAACAAGACGGGCGTATATTTTTCGTTACGTCATAACATTGACTTTACCTTTAATATCATATATATATAAAACTACACATTGTCGCCATAAATCATTGTCACGGACTATGTGTTCGGTTTAGAGAATTGTGGAAAGTTAGAATTATCTAATTAGAGTTAATAAATTATAAGAATAAATAACCTTAGTTTTTTTCCAATCCAACGACTATTAGAAAGGATCCGGTGGGCGCTGGAGTCATCCGTTTTGAACTTTTCTGCAGCCTGTCGAAGATTTTTTCAAGTCAATTCCAGACTTTTCGTTCTTTTTTTCACGTTACCATAAAAGGTAATGGGAAGCTTCCTAAGGGTAGGAGCTGAATTGACTGTCGAGCTGTTTATTTAAAGAAAGTGACAATTAAACACTTAGCATAGTTACGTTCTATTGTGGTTACCATAGTGACGTGTGTAACCTAATTGCTAATAAAAGGTGTAAAACGATGATTTAACCCACAAGGTAAAGTGGGTAAGAAGTATATATGAATGACTGTTGACTTCAGAAAGTAAACAGCAGTTTTGGAAGGAATAAGTGCACTAAAAAAGCCAATGATGAAAGCAATGAAGACCAGCCAAGAAACCATAAAAAAACCTAAAAAAAGAAACAAAACAGTCCTTATGAAGAAAAAAAAGCAGGTAACTTAAGAGTTCATGACAAAAGATCTGAAGAAATAAACGCAGACAAGTCAAGAATCCATACAAGGAGAACTTAAAAAAGAAATAAAATTAATCAAAAGAAATAAGACGATACGAAGCTTTAAAATTATTAGAATTAAATCGACTTCCGAGCTATTCATTTAAAGAAAGTGACAATTTTAAGAAAACAAATAATAAGTATTATGCTACAACGAGTATAATATGATATTTTAATAATGGTGAGTATACAAAAAAAAGCTTAAAATTGTTTAAGAACACAGAGTCATATGTTCTGTAATAAGTGAGGAATTTTATACAACATAAAGTAAACCACGACATGCTAAAAACTATAGATTTTTTGGGTACCCTGATTTCATAAATGTTTAGTTTGGTTGGCGTGTTTTATTAAAACATTTTTACTTTTTTAAAAAATATCAAGCTACTTTTAAAATTAGTTCAGTTTTTTAAAGGTAAAACTATTCTTATTAGATAATGTTTACAACAAATATGAAATCACTAAGGTACTGTGTTCTTTTTCAAAAGCTCTGTGTACCATCCCTTAAAAACTTTAGAAGATATGAATTGTATTTGATGACGAATTGATTGATTTGAATTGATGTTTCTTTAAATTCTTTTGACGTACATTTTACTTTTTAAGCATAACCATAAAAAGTAATTCAGAAGTGGTATATCTGGATCTATTACAGTGACCGTTAAAGGAAAGGGTAGACTAGTCGAAAAAAATTATATTCTTTACGTAGAAATTATCATCACGGTCATTTTAAACAGCAATGTTACTACTTCGTTTTGTTAATTTAATTTTTTTTAAACATAACACAATGTCTTCCCGATAAACACTTTAAAAACGTTTCTTTAATATAAAAATTAGAAATACGTTATTTTAAAAACTAACTTGATTGACTATTTAACAAAGTTTAATTCCAAATCACTATAAAATAAAGTGTAATTATAGGGTAAAGCGGCAGAACCGGGCCCGGGTTGGAAATTTATTTGTTGTTTTTAGGAATTTGATAACCATTGAATTTAGTATTTTGAAATTAAAAGCGTTTTTCTTTTATTTTTTATTATCCAACCCATACTCAAAATTATCTTTTCGGATGAAAAAAAATGTGCCTTTTCCAACTCCTTAAAGAAAAATCAGTGTAACAATATTTTAATAAACATATTCGAAAAAAATTACACCAAAAAATAAAAATAAACGATTTACATAAACAAATTAGTTAGATTATTCTGGATTTATTAAATTACATTTTGAGCAAATTTTGGTTTTTTTCCGAGTCAGGGATCTAAGGGGCCTATGAAATCATAAATTGCAATTTCATACGCCTTTGAAATATAACTTTCTATTGCAGTCCTTAATCAACATAGGGTTTTTTGATTGTTGTTCCATGTTTGGTTAAAATTGCTTTGTTTATGTGAAGCAATATTACTCAGCTGGAAGTTATTTGTTATCCACAACACAAATGTATTTAGACAAGCAAGGTCAATATTTATATTTTGGACTAAAACAAATAGTTATCGTTTGGTCTACGTCCTTACAGTGTATACCATTTTTTTCCGTGGTGTCTACTTTGCTCTTCTAACTGATAAAAAAATTTTTAGGGGGTTTAAATCTTAAAAAGTACCCCAAAATTATAAAGTAAAAAAACAAAAAAGTTTATTGTTAAAGGGATGTCTCCAAAAGATAATTTTTTTTCAAAAAAAAATTTATTAAAAATTGGTTTTTCCCGATTTCACAAAAATATTTTTTTTAAATTTGAACATTCCAAAAAATGATTTAAATTACATAAGTCTGAAGTCATTCTTGATGTCCCTTAAAAACCCCATTTTTAGAAATACTAAACTAAAAATACTTGAGTGGGAAACTTTTTTTAAAAGTCCCTATGTGAATGTGGGCAGGTGGTAGACCTGAAAAAATCTTTCTTAAACCCATAAA
>JAHBCN010022810.1:0-13099 GCA_019359885.1 Listronotus oregonensis
GAGAATCGACTCCATAAGGTAGATGACTTCTAGATTTGATTTTTTTAGAAAAATAAACCAAGAGAATATCGTCACTCACAATTTTGATTCTTTTCGGAGTCCGCTATTCGGTAAAAATTTGATATTCATGCTCATATCTCAACCGGATTTAACTGGTAATAAATCTGCACTCACTTCTGCCGCTTGTTGTAATATAATATCGGCAATATCCGGATTTTCTTCCAAATCTGAATTCATTTTTTAAAATGGCATAAATTTTACTGACAGAAAATAAAATATGTCATTAATAAATAAATCGTTGTTATGAACAGTTTCCATGGATGGATTTTTGGTAAGTTTAATAAATAATAAATAATTTACCTCCAGAAATTGAAAGTTTAGCCAATTGTGCAGTTGCTGGATTAATGCCTGAAAAGTCTAAAAGCGTATACGAAAAAACCTATGCCAAATATAAAAGTTGGTGTCACAAGAAAAATGTTCAGAGTATTGGACACAAAAAGGTACTTTTAGCCTATTGTAAAAAACATTTAGTGCCAAAAAACTCTTCAAGTGTATGGAGTTATTACTTGATGTTACAAAGCACGTTGTCGATTAAAAAAAAATGTTGACATAAGTAAGTTAAATCACCTGATTGCGTTTTAAAAACGAAATTCCGATCCTTACAAACCGAAAAATTCAGAATTTTGACTAAAGAAAATATGGCAAAGTTTTTACAAGAGGCGAGAAAAAAAATATTAGATATCAAAAGTGTCAACAATAATAGGTATAAGTGGAGCATGCCAAAGAGATGAGCTAAAAAACTTAAGAATAAAAGATGTACACGATATAGAGACTGTTTTTAAAATTGTAATACCTAGTACAAAAACCAATGTTTTTCGAGAATTCTTCGTAACGCCTGGCGATATCGAAGGAGTAAATATGGTGCAATTGGTTCGAACCGATGCATTAATGAGACCCAGCGATCCCAAAAATTCTCGTTCTTTTTTGTCCTTTAGAAACAGCAAATACACAAAGCAGCCGGTGGGTATTCATACTTTTAAAAACATGTGCAAGACAATTGCTTTCTTTTTAAAGTTACCTTATTCTGCCAAATACACAGGTCACTATTTACGAAGTATCTTCACACTGTGTTGGCTAAAAAAGTTGCACAGTTTCTGAAGAATATATAGAAAATTCACGCGAAAATGAAAAAATAATTTCAGTATTCATTCTTGAAGAAAAATTATTATTGGATGTTTCATCGATTAATTTTTCTGCATGAGAAACCGAACATTTACAAATTAACAAACAGAATAATGGGACCATTTTGACGCCTATGTCTAACATTAATTTAACAAATTGCAGTAATGTAGTATTCAATTTTAATCGTTAAATTTTGTTGTTTTCGATCAGGTTTTTAAAATTTTTGCCTAGTATACCTATATATTTTTTTTATTTTAGTACTCAGTACTCTGATGAAATCATTATAGTACTAATTCTAATAAAGGATGTCATTTTGACACTAAAAATGAAATTCATAAGAATGTCATTATGACAAGTTGGAACAGAAAAATTATTAAATAAGTTAAATGCGATATGATAACCAAAAAAAACGGATTCTATTAATACTTACTTACAGCACAAGTTGACGATACATAATCTGTTGGATAGGTGATATACCTGGTGATAAAAAGGTAATAGGATGTCTGGATTTAAGCAGGTAGATTAGTCATTGTTTTTTAATATTGCAGGTATATGGAAACAGTTTACGAAAATTTAGGCAGACAAAAATAATCACAATTCATAAATTTATTTACCAGGGAAATATTATAGTAAAGGAACTAAGTGATTTTTAATTCTTAATTATTTTTCCTTATTTACTTGTGCTTTGTAAGTGGCATAACCTTGTCATTCAAATATAAACATTAATACATTTGTAAGTTTGGTTGCCTACTACCGAAATATAATTCTTAAAAATTTTTAAAAAAATTATAAATTTTACATTTTAGTTACGAAACGGTCGCCAAAAAATAAAAGTTGTATTTTCGGTTACCCCTCGTATCTCAGGTATCTGATAACTTATCGAAAAGATAAAAACGGGCCCTTATAGAACTTTTTACGCAGAATACAGTGGCGTACTTGAATTTTTTCTCGGATTTACTTTCTTTGAGATATTAGCCAAAGTTGCACTTTTTAAATGGAACACCCCGTATTTTTTTTTCGCCATAATATTTGCCACACTGAGAGCTTTCTAAAAATATAATATAGACAAAACTTATTTTTATAAACAGCATGAAAACATGCAATTATTTACTTTTTAACATAGGCGGCTTTGGTTTAAATTAATGACAGTCAAATTAATCAACGTCAAATGATTGCTATTGATTTTTTTAATGATAGCTCTAGATTATCGTTATCATTTATCTAAAAAATATGGTACAAAACCAAAATTTTAAACATTTTGAAAAGTATGATATGAATAGATGTTTCATATTATCCAACGAAGACGTCGATGAGGCGGCGGAGCTTTATCTAAATAGGTACGTTAGAAGAACGAATACTATTTTTTTCAAATTTGACTTTTTTTTCGATTTCTATATAGATATCCTGAAAGAAGACAGCCTGATAGGCGCATATTTCGTAAAATACAAAACAATCTAATTCAATATGGGTCATTTAATAAACCTAGGCCGAAAAATTATAGTAAAGATAATGAAGTAGCTGAAATAAATATTTTGGCATCAGTTGAAAATACCCCAGGGACATCTTGCAGGCAAATAGAAGAAAATATCGGAGTATCCAAAACAAAAGTCGAAAAAATATTAAAATGACCTAAATTCAAACCTTACAAGTATAAACTTGTGCACAATCTTCATCCTGGCGATCCTGAGCGGAGAGTGGAGTTTTGTAACTGGTTTCTCAATATGTGTGAAAGGCAGAATACTTTTGAAAGGAAGATCATTTGGTCGGACGAAGCCCATTTTACCAGTGCGGGTATCCTCAATAGGAATAACTCAAGGTTTTGGAGCCAGGAAAATGAACACATTATTTTTTCCAGGGAACGCCAGGGAAGGTTTCAATTCTTGTTTTTGGGAAGAAGAATTGAATATTGTATTTACCAAGGAAATTTGAATTCTGATAGATACATACAAATCCTTCAAGAAAAAGCAATGACTATCATGGAAGATATTCCCTTGGTTCAAGTAAATGACATCTATTTCCAACAAGATGGAGCTCCGGCTCACAACTCTCACGTGATACAACACTGGTTGGAACAGCACTTTCCTAATCGATTTATAGCCACGCACGGACCTATTCGATGGCCACCACGGTCTCCGGACCTCTTAGTTTTAGATTATTTTTTGTGGGGATATTTAAAAGGTAAAATATACTCGAGGAGGTATGAAACAATTGAGGAATTAAGAGAGGCCACGGAAAATGCCTTTAGAGAGTTGCGAGCCCGCTCTTTCATATTTGAAAATGCTTTAAGAAGACTACAGACGCTATGCTAACAATGCATAAGACATCATGGTCACCAATTCGAACAGTATTTATAAAATTAGTAGTTAAGTTTGTCTTTTAAGGCTAAGAACAATTCTAGCGTATAAATTTTTATCCATTAGGTTGTCTTGTTAATAAATGTTTATATTACTAGATTATTTTTTGGTGCGAGAAGCAATTTGACGTTGATTAATTTGACTGTCATTAATTTAAACCAAAGCCGCCTATGTTAAAAAGTAAATAATTGCATGTTTTCATGCTGTTTATAAAAATAAGTTTCGACTATATTATATTTTTAGAAAGCTCTCAGTGTGGCAAATAATATGACGAAAAAATATACGGGGTGTTTCATTTAAAAAAGTGCAACTTTGGCTAATATCTCAAAGAAAGTAAATCCGAGAAAAATTTCAAGTACGCCACTGTATTCTGCGTAAAAAGTTCTATAAGGGCCCGTTTTTATATTTTCGATAAGTTATCAGATACCTGAGATACGAGGGGTAACCGAAAATACAACTTTTTTAAAATCACCCTGTAGCGAAGAAATTAAGGGGGCTAGGACAAATCTGTTTGCGGCATCTTTCGTTTGACAAAAAAGTAGCACGGTGTCGCGAAAACCGTATCTTTGTAACTTCACTCATAAGCGAGAAACCCCGTAAAACACACGAAAATAGGACACCCTGTACAGATCTACATAAAAATTTACCCGTGTTTATAAAAAAGTACTACCATATTTCAGCAATAAAACGCCACACCTAACAGCGCCATTTTTCATGAAACGACAACTTATTAAAACCTTTATTTAGTAGTCAACCCTGCGTTATGCATGTTATTAGACATACGCTTGACAACTTATTACTTTGTGAACTTGATTTGCGTCACACGTGGTTTTTATCGGAAGAATTTCCCATGGGAAAGAGCTAAATCTGAAGTCATTTCCGATTACTTTATTAGAGAAAAGTTTAGAAAACTGATTATCCCTCTTTACTTCTCGAATCCCTTTGCGTCAAGATTCTGCAGTGTGTAGTTTATATATTTTTTTAACTTGAATTATAGATACTGCTGGTTTTGTTATCTATTTCATCTAAATATGTATATTTGATACGGGAGAAAAAGATATATAAAAAGTGAACAAATATTATTTATAAAAAATAATGTGTTGAGAGAATTTATTTCCAAGCCACAGGAACAGTATTTTAGATAAGAGCTAGTTAAAAACCTGGTTTAACAGTTGAAAATTACTTTTGAACTTGAAAGAGACATCCAAGATTTCTAAAATCTGCTGTGACCATAAATTTTATAGTTTTTTCTAGTTCAGTAAAATTAAGTGATCTTTTTGTTTTGTATTACAAGTCATCTCCTAGGTAGAGATTAGAAATTGGCAGATTTTTTCGTAAAAGCGAACCTAATTTTGTCTTTGAGCTACTAAGCTAGACATGGTTTTTGATAACTTAATTAACTGATAATTGAAGTTTTTGTAGAAGACATTTGAATTTATCTGCCTTTATTTTTTAAATTTATTTTTATTTATTTATTTATTTCCATTCTTCATTACATAAGTTCCATTATTGTGAACAAAGTATGCGTCAAATATAAAACTAACTAAACCTAATAACAATAAATTTAAAATACACAAATTTAATTACTTGAAATTACAATTACAAAATGCAATAACAAATAAAAATAAACAACGTAAATACATTGTACAAATTATTACACGAACAAGAGACATAGAGACAAAAAAGGACAAAAAAAGCCACCAGAGGAAAACAAAAGAATAGTTATTCATATTAATATTAGATTAAAGTAATCCAAATGAGAATACAAAGGGTTTTCTAAAAATATATCCTTGATAACTGACTTAAATTTTTTAAATTCTGTTATAGATTTTATTCTCTGAGGCAGCCTGTTAAATGCCTTAACAGTCATATACAATGAACTCTTTTCAAAAAATGCATTGTTATGTCTCATAACACTAAGATTGCAGGGGTACCTCGTTTGCATTCCAACATTAAACTGAGAGTTAGTAGGAAAATAGTGTTGGTATTTTTTATAGAAAGTCAAAATTTTATAGAAATAAAGTGAATATACGGTCATAACTTTATACTTTTTAAATAGAGGAGCAGCATGTTCCAGGAAGGTGACTCCCTCCAAAGATCTCAACATACGCTTTTGAAGAAGTAGTAATCTATTTATTCCTGACGAAGAACCCCAAGCAGTGATACCATATGCTAGTCTGCTCTGGACACACGCATTTATGTACAGTAGTACTACATGTTTATTTACCTGCTTTCCCAAATTATTTACCACAAAACACGATGTTGCCAAACTATTTGCTAGTTGTTCTATGTGTAAGTCCCACGAAAGTTTACTTTCTATGTTTAAGCCAAGAAATTTTGTATTTTCTTCGTTTTTAATGGAATTTTGATTAGGTTTTATTAGCGAACTTTGTGGGTTTTTGTCTAGTTTGTTACTACTTTTAAATTGGATAACGACTGACTTATTTGCGTTTAGTAACAGCCCATTCTCTTGGCACCATGTAAAAAACTCTTTTGATACTTTATTTCCGGTCTCAACTGCCCCTGTATATGAGCGATCCCTAACTACAATTAAGCTTAAAGAATAGGTTAAGAATATTACATTGGTTTAAATGGTACTATCCTAAGCAAAATGGGTTATCAGCTTTATGGTGAAAGTGAAAAAGTCCTTATTTTAAAGGAGAAAAATAGTTGGTGTCAGTACTGAGCCTTGCAGTACACCAGCATTAATTTTTAGAAGAAAGAAGAGATGATACGTCATCGTCAGTTGGTAAAGTTATTGCAGATCGCAACACAAAAAGGTGCAAGACCTAAAGTAAGATGTTTATTAAGAACTTGTCAAAATTTAGATATGTCAAAAGCAATAATTTGAGATTTGGCGACAAGGGACTTGTTTTAGGGATAAGTTGTTTTTCAAAAATGTGTTTTAAAGTATACATAGTATCTTAAGTAACATAGTGCAACATAACGTCTTATAAGGCTAAATAAGTTCTTTAACTAGATCAGTGCAGTTCTCTAATTTCTTGTTACCTTAAAAGTTTTAACATAAACTCTTAAAAACAGTTCAGTTCTCATCTTCTTTTGCAGAAAGTGTAGTTTTAAAATTTTCGCATTTTAAAAGTTCTCGTATTTGCGACCCAACAAAAATTCCTTCTTTAAGCTTTGCCTCACTAATGTGCGCAAATTTTTATCGTAAAAAAAGCTTTTTTATTGCTATTTAAGAAGTTACTGGCCGGTTGCATCAAAGTTAATTTAAGAAGATCTTTACTAAGAGGCTCTTAAAATTAAACACAACCTGAATTTTTTTCGCTTTACTGGCCTTTACAACGCGAATAATTAGGGTAGATTGATAATACATCTCTTTTTTTAGTTTGTGTGTAATTAAATAATAGTCTTTTTATCTAAGTTTTACTTAAATTTTTGTAAAGATTAATTTTTTTACATTTTTCTCAAAAATTATCACGTCAAGGCACTATGTTGAAACTTTATTTTTTTTTTAATTATTTAGTGGACATTACAATACAAAGTCAATGATTTTTGGTTGATATACAGGGTCTTTGATTATATTTACGTGGCTTTTGAGGCCTTTATTTTTGAAGAGAGAAAAAGATGTTATAAATAAAAATTGTAGGATTTTTTCCATATTATCTTTTGAAATTATCAGTAAAAAAATATCGCAATATAAAAATGGAAAAATATAGACAACTTCAACTTTTTTAAATGAAACACCCTGTATATTATGCGCTACAACGAAAAATATTTTTTTCTGATTTCAAATATATATACATTGATGATATTTGGATAAACCATTTTTGAGATATTTTAGGTTAAATTATTAATAAAGTACAAACAAGTTTCATATTAGTATCAAGAAAGCCATGGAAACAACAAATTTGTTATGTTGCTGAATTTGGTGAGGGTTTTCTCTGGACCAATAATGTTTATTTTTGTGATTAAACATTTCTGCTAAAGTAAAGGAAGACTTGTCGGTGAATATAATTTTATTTAAAAACTTTGGATCATGCTGCATAAACCTAGCTATTTCCAATGCATACTTAGGTCGGTCCTGCATGTTTTGTTCAGGAAGATTCTGAACGGACATAAATTTATAAGGATAAAATTTGTAAACTTTTAAGGTTAAATAAATTTTATAATCTGTTTTATTAAGTTTAGATGCCGCATCCGAGATTGATATTTCAGGATTTTCTAAAATTATTAAAAGTAGTCAGTGCTAGTCCAATGGGAAAAGTATAATAATTATCCTGAAAAAACGAGGATATCCAAAACTTTGCTTTTATTTCGTGCTGCAGTCCTTTTCTTTATTTTAAAGCTTTTTCGTTCAATAAACTTTCTTACTATGTATTTAATAGTATCTATAGATGGTACCCGTTGTTAAGGATATAATGAGTAATATTTCCTTTGCACTGTCGTCACATTATTATTGTTACCATAAAAATATAAATAATAGCGATTTTTTGTTCTTCTAAATAGCCCATTGACAAAAAAGCAATACAAACTACTTTTAATTGTTAGAATGATAAATTTTAACTTTTAGCAATATCAATACGTCAAATTTATTATAACAATTTTATTGTTTTTATAGCTTTCTTGATACTAATATGTTTTTTTTCAATTTATTTATATTTTAAGCTTAAATATCTCAAAAATGGTTCATCCGGATATCATCAATGTTTATATATTTGAAATCAGAAAAAAAAGATCTTTTATTGAAAGGCATAATATACAGAGTGTTCCATTTAAAAAAGTTGAAGTTGCCCATATTTTTCCATTTTTTTATTGCGATATTTTTTTACTGATAATTTTAAAAGAAAGTATGGAAAAAAACCTACAATTTTTATATAAAACATTTTTTTCTGTCTTCAAAAATAAAGGCTCCAGAAGCCACGTAAATAGGTATAATCCATAGATAACCTAACTTTAGATATATAATGGCTAATCGCATTTATGGCAAGTTTACGACCTCGCGCACTAAACAAACGATAGTGTCATTAAGCATGCGTATTTAAAAAGCAGGACCAGTGCCGGACTCCGAAATTTGTATGTCATTAATTAATTTATATTTATAAAATATATTTTTTATATATTTAGATACTAAATTCTTTTATTTTGCCTTTCTATACATATATAAATTATGTTAGGTAGTAATATAAACAATAAGGTAACAAAATTAATATTGCAAAATTTAAATAAAAAAATAGGGGCTAATAAAAGATAGGGTTAATTTCAAGACCCAGTTTTTGTACCGCCGTAAAATGGTTTGGAAACTGTTAGAATTTATTAAACGCGTGACTGTCGACTTTACACGGTTTTATGTCAGTTCAAAAACGACGAAGTTTGAACGCTTTCTATATATTTAAAGGGTTTTGCTTTGCTTGGGGATCAGTAAAGAGATCGTGTAATACACTGTCACCTGTTGTTTAGGAATGGGTTTATTTAACTGGACTTGCATATGGCCGTACAATAAACGGTTTTTTGCGAGATTGGAACAGACTTATAAACAGAAGGGTAAAAAAATGTTTATACAAATAACGTTAACTCTTTTCCTGCTTACACTTATGTTTTCGATAGCAATAAAAGGATATTCTAAACAACTTGTTGTTTGTCTTTATACAAAACGAGCATTTATTTACTAGAGGCAGCCTTGTCGTTTGGCAGTGCGAAAGAGAAAAAAGAATCATAGTATAACCTTTCTCCGTGGCTCCAACCAACGTGCCGATAGATCGACGCGGAGAGACCGACAAATCAGCACGCAGAGCGGGGTATATATATTCTTTTCACCGACCAATGAGCACGTTGGGGGGAGAAAAAGGTTATACCGCTATTCTTTCTTTCTTGCACAAATAATCGTTTTTTCGGCGACAAGAGTGCGTCTAGTAGGTAGATGCTCCAAGGAAATATGTTTTATGTTGTAATCATACTTAAGTACTGACTTTTTAGATTAATGCAATACATTTTTTGTTCAGATTTTTTTAATCCGAAATAAATAATTATAGTCATTTTTTTTCAATTATGATTATGTTACATTGATGAAACAAAACGTTAATTCCTAGATAAGCCACAAGAGTCATGTTCAGTCGTATTCGCCATTTTTTATTATTATTAGCTACAACGCATCAGTTGTAAACCAGTACAAAAAATCGTGGCTTTCCATAGCTGTAACATTCAGAAGAACTAGAGGAATTTAAGGAGCTGACAATAGATTATATGTTTATTTTTGATTAAGAACAACATCTAAACAAACCAATGTATTTCACTGGTTCAAAAAACCAGTAACCATGGTTTTTTTAACCAGTGTAATATATATTTTGTTTAAGTCATCAATTGACGAAGTACGGAACTGGCCGACGACGAATTTGTAAATAAAATCGATATGCTAGTCCGTTCTGCGCATGATTTAGGACCCCAAGAGATGACTAGAGCCACGGCGCACGGACACATTTTTTCGCCCATAAAATCTCACTTTTGAACCGCGCATCTGATACCCTTTACCGGTCCATATTGAGGTCAGTGATATAATCAAAGACCCTGTACATACACATAAATAAAAATAAAAAAACTTTTATTATAATTTATGTAAACGAATTTAAATATTTCTAATTTCCAAGTTAATATTTAAAACTGGCTAAAAATATAAAGAATAAAAATATTTTCTTTCTTGTTATTACTTTTACTTATTACCCTGATAAGTAGACTACAGTTTTACTTGACAACTAAATTTTTATTATTCTAACCTCTTAACTAGTTTGGCTTTATTTTTCCTTGAGAACGGCCATGGCACTTCAACCATCGTCGTAAATGAACTCAATTGTGGGCTTGTAGGATGCACTAATGAAGCACCATTAAATTATTTTTAATTTACTTGCACTGATATTAGAGGGGATAATGCTTGTTGCCCAGCCATATTTATAACAAGTGCCCGAAACTATTGCTGCCTTTTTTACATATCGGACGCGCTTGCGCTGATCATACCCTTAAAAGGCCTATTCAATACATCGTTATATAGAATTTTCAAAATGGGCAATATTTTTTCGTAATATAATCAGCTTTGTAGAATTAAATTTTATTTTAAAAGTAAGGGGATTTGTATTTTTTAAAACATTTAATTGTCTTTATTTATTTAATTGTGGTTGTAGCTCGGGCAAAGAATAACTAAAAATTAGGGCTGTAAATATCCATTACAATAAAACATAAAAGCATCATTAATATGAGTCCAACAATAATTAATAAGAAAATCCCAGTAAACGAAAACAAAAATAATAATGTCAATAATCTCCTTAATGCACAATATGGAGAAGAGTGGAAAAGTAATCCCAGATTAAACTTTTATAATTGGTTTTGGAAGGAAAACGCCAACACAAAAATGCTAAAAACACCTTATGCAAACCAGAGGAATAAAGAGAGCTACTTTAAAATTTAATTTTTTGCTATGAGTTTTTTCTAGCTATTTCTATAAATAAAATGTCTTTCTCCTTGACACGTATTAGTACTTTGGAGTCACTTTATTTAAATCAAAAACACTTTTAAGAAACTCGATAAAGTATAGTGTTCGTCGAAAAAAAAACAAAAATTGTTAAAAAAAACGGCAATAGTGACTACAAATCAAGAGGAGGATCTCAATATTAGCGGCGGTATTGCCAAGAAATATGTCGGAATCTTCAAAATGATGAAAATTATTTTTAAGAAAATTTTATTTTCTAGGAAACACTTTCACAGGCGAGGATGATAATGAAAGAATACGGTTTTGACAACTGAAAACCACCACAAATTTTAAGATTATAAGATACAAGGGCGTAGGTTTTTTATGTTTGGTGTGGCATGTTAAGCAATAAATTTATTGGACCAATAATTCTGAAAGAATCTCTAACGGCAGATAGGTATCTACATTTTTTTTAACATAAGATAGAAATCTGGTTTTTGGATAAGAAGGTTACTCTTAGATGGCCGCCCAATAACCACGACTTAAATCCTCTGGATCTATCTTTGTGAAATTACTTAAAAAATAAAATTTAATATAAAAGGCCAAAAAATATAAACATATTGGGAAGAAAAATTAAACATGAAACTATGTTACTTAATAACAACCAGGATGATTTTGTTTTTTACACGATCAATCCTAAGTTAAGGAAAAATATTTTCTAGTGCAGAGAAAATTCTGAAAGTTACGTTAATAAAATTAATTTTGTTTGGGTTTTTTAAGTTTAAAATAAACTATTTATTTTTCAAAGCAATGCTGATTTTTACTCTTAATTGACTTTTTAATAAATAATTTGAATATTTTTAAAACGGCTAAAAAAACTGCAAACTACATATTTTTAAAAAGAGGATGAATAAACGTTGTATTTTAAATAAAAATATACAGGGTTTTCCTAATATTTTTGTGTTTATTTGTTTCATTATGCACAAAAAATAATAGATGAAAAACTATAAAACTTTTATTCAAGAAGTTTTTTTGTATCCTTTATAGTTATCATTGTAAGTAGGTGTTAGAATATAAATGAAAACCCTGCACAAACGCCAAAAAAAATTATAAAAAGATTTAACATGAGCTGTTAGTCAGAAAAAAAATTATTTATTAATTTTGTTCGCATAGCTAGGCAGGAGAAGAAAAAATCCTAAAAATTTGAAGACTGCCATGGTTAACTGTTTATAAAATTGTCCAATTGGCTTAAAGTAACAGGTGTAACCTTTTTCATTAATTTTTATTAACCTTATGTTGCCATGGTGACCTGCCTAAAAAACGCATATTGAATGGTTAGAGAGTCTGGTGTAAAATTTTCGAAAATTCACACAGTACAGTTACTGAAGGTAGAGATAAGCTATTACCTCCGAAATCTTTAAACCTTTGCCAATTTTCATAAAAATTTGCAATCAAGCTTATTTTACCCTTAACTTTAAAAGTAACATGTGCTTAACTTGCGCTTTTTGCATTTAAGGAGTGAAACCTACCCCTTTTGCAAAAAGTTAAAAGAAATTCAAATTAAAGCATTTAATCGGTTAAAATTTTATTTTTGTTGAATAGAATGAAGATTCTGTAACATTTTAAAGCAAAATTTTTAATTTCCATCAATTTTTTAACCCTCAGAGACCATCCTGTAAGTCGAAAAATCATAAAAAGTTGTTTTTTATTTTTCTGAAATATTAAATCGCGCAATAAATTTACAATAAACATTTGTTTGCTGCTTATATTGTAATTTATTGATTTACTGCAATTTTTCAACCCTTAAAAACCACCCGTTATGTTAAGATTAACAAAAAAATATTTTTTAGCAGCTTGAATAGTTTTATTTGTGCATTAGGATCGTTTTTACTAAATATAAAAAATGTATTTATTTATTTATTCTAACATTTCAACCCTTAAAATCGTTAAAAACCACCTGGAATCAATAAAAAAATATATTTTTAAGCAACTTTGATCATTTCAATAATACTTTATGACTAAAAATCTCATTTTCTAATTATAAAAAAAATATATTTATTTTAAAGTTTGATTAAAACATCTATCATAAAATAAAAAAGAAAATTAGTTTAAAATTTTTTTTTGAAAAATTTTTTAAAAAAATTTT